>PVJL010009881.1:0-53709 GCA_004026885.1 Lyroderma lyra | reverse complement strand
AGTGGGTTAGGGAGGGGAGAAAGGGGAGGGGGTGGGAGAGGAGGGGGGGAAGCTAAATATAAGGTGATGGAAAGAGAAGTCACATTAGGTGGTGAACTTAGTACACAACAAGCTGACAATGCACTGTAGGATTGCATGCCTGAAACCTATGTATTCCTTGCTAACAGATGTCACCTCAATAAGCCTAACAATAAAAATTTTTAAAAAAAGAGAAATTTCCTAAAAATATATTGATTTTTAAAGAAATGTCACTTGAGATAATTTTTTAAAAGTATATATATTAATGTGTAAAATGCATTAATAAAAGACAATCACATTCATATTTAATGGCTTTTGATCTATCTGTAAATTATACATTTTTAATTTATGATATATGTATTTATTCAGAATTACTTGATAATCCATCTGTTCAACTGAATAGTGTGCTTCAAGAAAATTGCTATGTATTGTACATATTACTATACATTAAAACATGGGCTTTAAAATGCTTATTACTTACATTGCAGTATTATATTTATAACAGCAAAAATTAATTTATATTTTTTCCTATGTAAGTTTCTTTAATTTTGCTGATGATTTCGAAGCTACTCTGAGATCTTATGACAAAGTCATCTTCTGTCCTACAGATTTATACTGAAATTCAAAGATTAATCTTAGTAATGGAACTCTTTTCTCAAGCATAATATTGGGAGGACACCAATCATATAAAACAGATTAAAAAAGAAAACAGTTAAGAGTGAAGCAGGGTTGAAGACCTGGGAACCTTAGACCCTACCTCTCTTGGGTTGTTTCTAACAGTTTTTGAAGAACAACTTGAAACCCCTGTCTAGATCAGCCATGTCCAAACTGCAGCCCAGACAGTTTTTAATGTGGCCCAACACAAATTCACAAACTTTCTTAAAACGTTACGAAAATTATTCACAGACCTTTTTTTAGCTCATCTTTTTAGCTCAGCAGTTGTCATTAGTGTTAGTGTATTTTAGGTGTGGCCCCAGACAGTGCTTCTTCCAATGTGGCCCAGGGAAGCCAAAAGGTTGGACACTGCTGGTCTAGACAAAGGGGCACAGATTGTTCTCTATGTTGGTTTTTATCAAATTGACCCAAGTATCTTAGTTACTACTTTTTTACTTAGTATGTAAAATCACAATATAGGATATTAAGAGGGAAAGATGGTGAGATATTAAATAAAAGATCACTTCTACTTTTCTTTTTTGTGACCAAAATTCAAGGATAAACCTTCTCAATCAGTTTAAAAGTATATTTCCTATTGGTAGATTTATAATTATGGCTAAATATAGATTCAAAACGATGAAGATTTCTAGAAGTTCATCCTATATAGTAAATCCTTTATAAAAAGAAAACTTACTCTTGAAGGGATGTTTTTAAACACTGTATGAAAATTAATGGTTTATCACTGAGAGCCACTGTGTGATTGTTCTGATTATTACATGAATGCTTGTCAGAAATACTGGCATGAGATGGCCCATCTGTGAACTGAGAGCCATTTACACGATTTGAGTCTTCCGAGTACACTTCCGGCAAAGTCCTCAGAGTCTGTGATAGAAATTCAACAGTGTTGATGCTGAGTGTGCAATCATCTGCTTCCATTTGTCTCTGTGGTTGGCATGGATTAATAGGCCGAGGCAGGAGATGGGCATAGCACAAATTGAAAATAATGGAGCATTTTGCACCAAAGGAGTCAGAGGGTAAGAAGTACAATGGGCAGGCGAGGGAAAGGTCAGCAGGCTGGAGGCAGTGCGACGTGTCAGCAAGAGACTGCAGCAGCTTTGGGACAGTTACCGCTCAGCACACTCATGTCTAATGAAGACAGGGCCCACCTGCTGTATGTCACTTTACAGTAATTCTCGAGTAGCTTTTATAGGATAGTCTAATTATGGGTCCATGTGAAAGTCAAAAGCAAAATCTATTTAGGTAACACTCATTAACATTTCAGGGATAGTAAGTAAAATTTCAATTCTATAAGAAAAAATTGCAATCATCAACCAAAATGTGGATTTATTGTAAACAATAGATAAATCATTTAGAATGACAGTATATGCGCCACCAATAAGCATTGTCTCCTAGGTACCCTCATTCAGGAGTTAGAATGGAAACATGCCCACTAATTATTCACCAAACATATATCCAGTGCATGCCAATATGAGCTATGAAGTAGGTAGCAACTTATGAGACTCAGTACTTCTAGATTCCCAGCAAAGTGGCTAGGTGTATTCCAAGGAAAGCTGAATTTAAAAAAGAAAAAAAAAAAACATAAAAAAGCTATACCCTTTTGAGGATACTGGTATGTCTTAGGTAGTTGTTTTATTGTAACCAAAAAAATGAGGGTAGGTAGGAATAAAAATCTAAACAAAGAAGGGTAAAAAACAAGGACAAATGTTCTGCCAGCATTGTCCCCAAGGAGAGTAACTGGCCAGCCTAAGTAGGAGGAGTCACCTCAGCAGCAGTCTTGCTATAGGAGAAACATGGTGAACCAGGTTAAAAATTAGGAGATCTAATTTCATTCTCTTCTAAATTGTAAGCTCTACGAGAGCGTGGACTGGGTCTCTTGAGTACTGGTAGTGCCTAGCTACCACTGTCTCTTGCAGGTATTCAAGAAATAATTGCTGAATGAAGGAATAAAGACTTTAACCAAAAAAGATAAGTGCTGCGAAAAAGATAGATAGTTTAGAAGAAAGAAAACGAAACCAATAAGACCACTGATACTTAGCACATCTAATAAAAGTTAGCAGAAGAAAACAAACGTTAATTTTGGGTAAATCTTGTTAGTTATATGGGAGTGATTCTTCACTGGGAGTGTGAGTGCAGGCCTAGCTGATTTCTCAGATCCCTTCTCCTCTATGAATTTATAGTTCAATAATTTAGTAAAAGTTGAGAAGTAGAGAATGGCCAGCTGGTCTTCATTTCCACTTAGTCAACCTACTGGTGTGATTGAACTGTGCACATCTGTGGATCTATGTGGGGTGAGAGAAACAGGTCCTAAAAGGAAGAAAAGCTTTCTGTTAAACTTCAAAAAAATTACTGAAATCGAAGAATATTAACATTGAAATGGATCCCTTGATCAGGTATTAAACTACTTAGAAAATCCTCTGTGTGAGCATTTGAACAAAATATTTTAAAACTAAAACATATTTATTTAAAATTGAAATATTTTATTTTTAGATAACCTTCACTGTGTATGTACTATAAATAGGTTTTACTAAACATTTGGCATTACAGCATTATGGATCCATAATGTGACGCTTTTTTTGTTAATTTTGTGCAAACTCACAGCTAATGCCATTAAAACTCTAAATGAGCAGTTCTAGTGTGCAAATGCCTGCTAAGATTAATACACAAAATCCTGATATCTCTCAGCTGTCTCATTAACATGATAACAGGCCCAAAGGAGTTTCAAATCCCTTAATACACAAAAGACATATTTTTTCCCATTTTTCCTTCATGCCACCATAAAAATGAAAATTAAACTGCATAAAAAATCTTCCAAAAATATCATGGGGCCAATCCAAATAAATAAAATACTTTTTTTTAATATTAAACAGCAAAAGCCTTGTTGAAATGCTATTAAGGAGCTGACTGATATTTACAAAAACCAAGGTGATCTAAAATTAGCCCAAACATGTAGAGCTATGGAAGAAACTGGGAAATACTAAATGATCTAGCATGTTAAGTTATTTGTTTTCTATAGAAACTAAGCACCATGTATGGCTTAGAGATGGACTTGCAAAATTTGAATTGTGCATTAGCTTTCAAGGGTTTAAGTGAAAGCTAGCATTATTGCACCGAGTCCTTTTGTGGTCTAATAAAGAAGAAAATAAAAACAAATTATCCTTTTGGTTATGGAGGATATGCTTTACAATATCACTGCATGGTGACAACTTCTTGTCCTCCTGTCACTGTCTGTCCTTTAGACCATACTGCAGAAAAGCAATTTTCTGCCTCAAAAGCACTCTATTTTTTTAAAGTTTGTCTCTGGGCAATTTTCAGGTCTAGTAGAGCCGCACAACTGTATACAGATGAGAAAGACCCAAAATAGGGCAATTTATTTGATTCCTCCTCTTCAAAACATTTAGCTGAGATTGCATATCCAACAGAGAAAGCCCAAAAAAGTATTCAGGAGTGACCCACAGTGACACATATCCTTTTTATAAATTTGCATTAAACATAGTTTCCAAATAACATAGACGTCCTAGAGTTGCTTTTTGTTTAATGTAAACCTTTAACACTAAAATTTCCCTAGGATTGTAAAAGCAATTTCTATTAAAAAAAAGGGCAAATTCCCTAGAAATAGGTAGTTAAAGGGAGCATATGAGTTTTCAGATGAAGAATCCCTTAATTTTAAGGAGTTGGCTCATTTGAATCAGCAGTTTGGTGTTCTGGTTGAAGAGTAAAGGGCACCTTTGATGCACAAATGTATTCCCCCAATGTTCAGTGGCTGATAATTTCACACATATCAGTGCCTGGTGCTAGCACAACCGTAATAGCCTCCTGATGTAACTCTGCCTCACACAGTATGGAATGTTCCACAATGGTCTCTTACCCCAGTTGGAAAACAAGTTTACCTTTAATAGCATCTGCACATAGGAATGATTTAAAAGTTGTTGAATTTTAGACTTAACACTTGCTGACACATTGTTTAAAAATGTAGTCTTTTTCTAATTATTAACTCTGTCAATGCTAATTTTAATGTAACTATAAATGCTTGCTTGCACAAATACAGTATTATACAGTACAAATTATAAAGTGAGCAATAGTAAACATGTTGATTCTGACTAACCAGCAAATTTCCATGTCCAAAAGTGAAGATTTTTAATTAGAAAATAGACGTGGATATAAACATAGATTGTAGAAAAGCAAACTTGATGGTTCTGTGATTCTCTGCCTTTTTTCCTAGTGATGTGTGTGTCTGTTTGAGGTCATGCACATGTGTGTGTTTGTGTGTCTGTGTGGTCATGTGCTTTTGTGTGTGAGTCTGTGTGTGTGGTCACGTGCATGTGTGTGTCTGTGTGTATGTCTGTGTAGTCACATGCATGTGTGTGTGCCTGTGTGTGTCTATGTGTATGTGTGTCCATGGGCAACTGTGTATGTATGTGTGTGTGTGGTATTGTGCATGTGTGTGTGTGCCTGTGTGGTCATGTGTATGTATGTGTGCCTCTGTGTGTGTGTGGTCAGGTGCATCTGTGTGTGTCTATGTGTGTGCATGGTCATGTGCATGTGTGTATGTCTGTGTGCCTGTGTGTTCATGTGCATATGTGTGTGTGTTCAGTGTATGTGTGTTCATATGTATGTGTATGTGTGGTCACGTGCATGTGTGCATCTACATGTCTGTGTGGTCATGTGCATGTGTATATGTCTCTGTGTGTGTGTTCATGTGCATGTGTATGTCTGTGTGTCTGTGTGGTCAAGTGCATGTGTGTTTCTGTGTGTATACTTGCATACAACTGTGTGCTCATTAGTCTCCCTGTCTTTTTCTCTTTCTCTTTTATACTCTCACTTTCTTTGCTCTCTTGCTCTAATTTCTCTCTGCTTCTATGTATGTGGGCCACTTTGAGATTTCCTAGAGGTAGTGTTAATGTGTTCATAGCCTAATGATAAACAGAAGAATAAAAAATTAAAATAAATGCAGTGGAAACTATATACATGGAGAGCAGGTAAATCTTGAACACGAATGAAGTTATTTCCAGTCTAGTGATTTTTTTTACCATAACCTAAAAGCTGTGTTAAATTTTCAAAAGCACTATTAAATTATCTGACCAGTAAATTCCTGATCTTAATTCCTTGCCTCACACTGGTTCCTAAACTATGTTTTCTTGTACTGCCTCCAATTCCTCTCATGAGACTCCTTTTTCAACTTCATCTAGTCCAGCTTGTGCCCTTGTCACTGGGGAGAAACTGACCTTCAGTGAGGTCTCTGACGACCTCATTACAACTAAGCCCAAGGGCCAGTCCAATTTTCAAACCTCATCTTTCCTCAACCTCTTCGCAGCATTTGTCACATTCAACCATCTCCTGTTTCTCAAAATGCTTCCTGATCTGAGCTCCTGACTCCTACTTGGCTGATCCTGGTTTTCTTCATCGTCTGCAATATAGTTACTTCAATTGTTCCTCCTAGCAACTTGAGGTAAAAACAGCAAAGTCTACTACTCTTTCTTTTCATTCTCACATGGGTCTTGGTACTCATACCTGAAACTGAAAGCTGTTCGTAATTTGCATCATATTCACGGTGTTAAGCTAGGATTTGCCACGTCTCAGTAGACAGTGTCCATCATCCCTGCCTTTGGTCTTTGCCAGTTCACATGCTTCCCCAGAAATGTACAGAATAGGTAGCGCCAATTTAGCCAGATTTCAGGGACCCAGCTCCAAAAAGCAATTCTTTTTCACAAGTCACATAGTGAAAACGAATTAACTTTAGGCCAGCTTAGTGAGTTCCATGTACACGTTTCTCTCCTTTTAGCTTGGCACTTTCTCCTTGCTTGTACCAGCTTTTTTCATTTTTCTCTTGCTATGCATCCCTCTAACATCTAAGTGTGATACTTTTCTTCAATCAAATTTGGCTCAAGGACAATCGCAATGTTTTAATGCAGTAATACACTTTAATCTGTGCCATATGAAATTACTCCAAACTCATATTTATATGCATTACATATAGGACCTGTCTTTAAATTACATCTTTTCTGTCTTTGTAGAGTTTTGAATTTTTGGCATCCTCTTATAGGTTAACAAATACTTAAACTCACAGGGGACTCTATTAATTTATAATATATTGGCATTGAAAGAAAACTATATAACATATGTATACAATGCATTCCAGCTCTCCGTGGTCATTAGAGAAGAGAGAGCATAAAAAATATGAAGCTATATAGATTTAGGGCTTCATCGTGACTAGTAGTTTCAATCTTCTTTGCCTATACATGCCTGTGAACAGAGAAGTAGTGCGTATTTTTATATATATGGTAAAACTGATGGATTTGAGCCTTTCTTCTCTCTTTATTTCCACCTGTCCTTTGAAAGACACTCATGTGGGCACAGTCAGCTGAACAATAAAGAGTCAAGGGCATTAGATAAATCACTACTGGAATAATTGAGAGTTGCTTGGCTAAGTCAATATAGAATCACAATACCTGGCCTCAACTAACACAGAAAAAAGGCAAGGGCAACCAATTTTCATTAGAGTAGTCTCTTAAAGTATGTAAAAAATACCAAAGGAGAGAGAGAGAAAACACATTTAGAACTATCTTCGCTTCTGATTTTACTTTACCGTATCTAATTATGCAAGTTATTATAATACACCACACTATGGATTTTCTAAGTGATAGCTAACATTTCTTGCAGTGGCTGGTGGCATCAGTCAGGCCTCAGTGGTCATAAAGCACTGACAATTTAAGACCCAACGGCATGAGGCTGCAGGATTCATTCCGGTTTCTTTAAAAGTAACGTTGTAGTGGTGTCAATCAGACGTTATCAGGAGGAAACGGAAGCAAGCCACTGATGCATAAATTTGCCTAGTCTGAAATCCTTTCTTTTCTAGGGGGAAAAAAACGTTGAGCTTTGCCTCACATTTGCATTGCACTGGTGGTTTGCTTTTGTTGTACAATAAACATTTCATTTTAGCATATGTATGCACAGAAAGAGGTGCCTGAAATCCAAACTCCTCAAAACTGTGTGGGGCATGAAATCACCTTACCTTTACATAAAAACAGGAATTTAGAAGTTTTTGGTTGTTGTTGTTGTCAGGGTACATGTCTGCTATATATGCAGATTGAAATTTTTCTCCGAAATTCTTTTTAAAAATATTCAAATATTATATTTTGTTATGATATCAGGGAGCTAGTCTCTAACTTTCTGTGGTTGAGTTTCACAAAGCAGAGATACTTTTGTATTTAAAGCACTTGTCCAATACATTGTGTTCCATGAATGTCTTGCAGAATGTCAAAGTCAATACGTGATTTCCATTTAAATACTTCTAGAAGCCACATGACCACTCTCAGATGTTTGCTAACTAAACCACTCCATCCTCAAATTATATATAATGATATCAGCCCTTAAATATGCCACTCTCTAGTCTCCCACTGTGACTTACATGAAGAGTTTCATCGTTGTCACAGTGAGCAAGGTGGTGTCATGTGTGATGTGGCTTTCTCACATACATCTTTTACACCTCTTCCTTCTTCTATTCCCTTCACTATTATTAAAGCCCAGGCTTTAATTCTGTTACTAGTTAACCTTCTGAAGCAATATTCACATGCTGCTGGAATTCTATAGTATAAAACACTTATTTTTCACCCTAGTCAAGATCTCTGCAGCCTGGTTGAGTCTCATCTCTCACAATTGCTGTATAAAAACCTTTAATCTAGGCTGTCTGATTACCAACATTCTTTTCTCATCCCTGTCTCTGAACTTGCTTACAAGGTTCTTCCCACCTGAAATACTCTCCTCCCTTTCATCCAACCTATCTATTGTCTACATGTGTCAAAACTCAGCTGAAGCTCCAAATTCACTGAGAAGTCATTCCCCATAACTCTAGCCTTCAGCCATCTTCCTTCTTCAAAACTCGATTGCAACTCTTCTACTTAGTCAAGCAGCACTTCATCTGTTATTCATTGTGCTTTACTGTAGGACAAGCTACGTAATTGTAGGGCCCAGTGCAAAATGAAAACAGGGATACCTTAATTTAAAATTTTCAAGAATTCCAAGACAGAAAGAGAAGCAGTGTAATAAATGAAGCTGAGGCCTTTTAAGTGCATGGCCCCTTGAGACTGCACAGGTAGCATACCCATAAGCTGCCCTTGTTTGCTATAGTATGTTGTCATTAGACATTTGAGATATATACTATATACTAACTTCCTTATTTCAATCATATGTTGTTTGGGGAAGTGTTGGGTACTTTATTTGTTGTTTTTCCATGGCACCCACCATTATAAGATAACTGTGTAATAACTCATTTATTATGAATCAATATCATGCTTTGCTAATAGATATTATTGTCATTGGTATTATAGTAAATCAATCTTTTTAAAGCTTTCTGCTGAATAAAATGTTTTTCAATAGAAATTTTCTACCCTATCTCTCAAAAGAATGACAATTATGTAAGATATATACAAAGCACATTATAATTAAGCTGCAATTACACCATTTTATATGTTTTTAATTAAAATATATTTGACATAAAACATTGTATAAATTTAAGGTGTACAGATGCTGATTTGGTACATTTATATACTGTAATATGATTGTCAAGGTAGTGATAGTATCTTTAACACATCACATAATTATCTTTCTTTTTGTGGTTGTAATAATAACTATCTGGTCTCTTAGTAAGTTCAATGATTATAGTGCAATATGTGGTCTATAGTCATTAAACTGTGCAATAGATCCTTAGGACTTAATTTTACTACTACTTGCAAGTGATTATGTCATTTTATCTTTAAGGGTGTGTCAAAATCTTTTAGGGTTCATGTTATTGTTGATTGTCTCATTTGTACTAGGCTCCAACACAGTATGATGTGCCTTCAGGGTAATGATACTATATTTCTCACCTTAATAAATCAAACCACAATCTACTTATTCACCTGGTACTTTAGCTTTGGAAGAGTGGTAGGAAACACAAAGAGAAGACAAGAGGAGTCAGTAGGTAGACGGGACAGGCCGGAGGGGCACTCTCAGTAAGTTGGCATCTTCTGAAGCTTCCTGAAGGGCCCAGAAAGGCCACATTTCCCTTGCTGCCTCTACTCTCACCTTGAGCACTTTCACAGTGGAAGAAAACAGTGAATAGCAGACACTTTGCAAAGCACAGTAGATATTCTTATTGGACACTGTTCAATCCATGACTGAATACGGTAGCAGTCTTAAAACTAATAAAAAATAAATGGCAAGACTCTCCCCAAAAGAGATCGACTGTTCATCTTCATTCAGCCTTTCAAAGTGCTTCCCTTCAAGGTGACAGTACTAAGTATGGCCCATAAATCCATCTCTGGCTTACCTGTTAGACAGTTATGGGATATGTTAGATTTCTTTGCTCCAAGCAGTGCTCTAGACTAACCCTTGTTAAAAGTATTACTGTAGATATTTCAGTACCTCCAACAAAAATATCACCTTTGAAGTTATTTTCCTGCAAAATTCAAACTACATTAATCTTACTTCCATGGGCATTTGAAGTATGGGCTTCCCCAAGTTGAAACCATTTCTCATGATACTAAAATAAAAATCAAGCTCTATAACTTAAATGTCTCAGTAGCAGTAGGAAACGGACCAAAAATAGCCTTAAAAATCATTTTTAAGGGAGAAATGGCAATTGAGGAAGAAAAATCAAGGAAAAATATCCATCTCCACATCTGCAATGATAACAGCATGTCTAAGTAGAATTCTTGTAATTCGTGAGAAAGTTTAATTGTATGATACTTTCTTTAGATATTCCTGAATTATCAACTGGTTTTATTTTGCAAGTGATTTGTAAAAGTTCTTTTTAGTAGAATGCCTTACAAAATGTTTCATTGTAAAAAATTTGCATAAAACTCATTTTAGCTTTCCTTGGGTAATCAGACACAAGGACCTTTCACATATTGTCTGGAAGACAGAGGAGCTACTTCTTGTGATTTGAAAGGTTGAAGTTGAGTTGATTTTTTTTCTTCTCTCTATTTTGCTTCCAAGATGACCACATAGTTATGAAGCTTTATAATGACTTTTTTTTTACACTTTTGGGTATTCTAAAAGCTACCTTTTGCTTGAAAAAGCATTTTTATAATTATTTATCAGAAATGAGATACAGTAAAATTTCTACTCTGAATGCCATAAAAAATTGTAGGTAATCATGAGCATTGAAAATGCAAACTGCTCTTCTTAGGATATCAAACAATGAAATGTTAGATAAAGGGAGAGTTCTGTAAGTACAAGTGTATAGCTTTTATTTTAACAATGAAGCAGAAACAAAACAACCATTTTCATATGTACTGGAGGGAACACTGACTAGAAAGTCTATGCAGCAATTCATGAATCAATGCGATAGAATTCAGCAGATAGTAATTTTGTTCAGATACTTTCCTGAATTCAGATCAATATAAAATATAAACATTGAAATACAATATAAAACATATTGGAAATTTAAAGAAACATAAATTGGAATATAAAAAAATGTAAAATATAATTTAGTGCATATTGACAAAGAAAAATGTATGTATTAATAAATACATTGGGGGTGAAGGGACAATGGAACTTCAGACTTTTTGTTTGTAAACAGCAATTGCCTTTCTTACAGCTTAAACAGCTGATTCTAACTTCTAATTCTTCAGTAATTACATTTAACAAAGGCCCGTCTGGAAACTGTTTCCTTATGCCTTAATGATGGCTCCTTACCCCTGAATATATTTTTAAAAAATTATACCAAAGGACTGTCATCACACCAGAGACTCCCTTATCATTGACTGCCAATAGGAGGTCCTAGCCAACCTTCCCCAGTGCTAGCCTGCTGCTGTAATTTTCCCTGGGCACAGAGACTAAGTATTTCATTGCTTCACTATCATTTTCTACCATTATCCTGATGAATATTCTTGTCAATTAACATATGTGTGTAATTTTCAGCAAGTGGGTAGATATTCTAACCTAAAATGGTGATGCATTTTGATTTGAAGCTGCAACTAAAAGTTTAAGGACACATTAGAAATTCACCTTTGAGCTACAATGTAGTAGAATGATATTATTATACCAGTTTCCCTAGGGTACAGTATCCAGGCACTGGACTAGGTGCCTTTCCTCACTAAAGATGTATGAGTTTTGAATCATTATTTTGGTTTTGTAGTAGCAGACACTGAGGCCAAAAAATTAGTTAATGGCAAAGCTGCCCTTCAAATTTCAGTTTGTTGATTTCAATGATAGATAATGTTATCAATAAGGTTTAGTATCTTTGGTTCCCCTCTATTTGGTGGAAACTTGTGAATTAGCCTGTGGATTTGAACCCCATTTCTAATCATGTGTCCATAAAGAAAACACAACCCCCAAAAGTTTAAAATTATTTTCATTATCCTTTTTAGTCTTTAAAGACATTGCCCAACTTGTGGATGTAACATATAGGAAATGTTTTGTTTGCAAGTTTATTTCTGGAATGAAGATTGCAGATAAATGCCATGGTCTCTTTCCTACCTGTATATATATTCATTTCACATTTTTCCTGACTGTATTTTTGGCCGAGAAAATGAGGCTTTCATTTTCTAAGCTTTCCATTATAAATCAATATCCTCACATGAGATGCTGAAATTTAAGAACCCAAGATTTCCATATTGGTCAGATGCATGCTTCAGTCAATCTAGTTAAAAAATTATCTCCTTGTTATGTGAAGCCCCATTGTTGACCTGGCATTGCTTACTTTCTTTTTCTCTTGGGAGCCTTCCATTGCCTACTTTGTATTTCTTCAGTTAAAAAAAAAAAGATGTTGAAGGGTGGAGAAAGAGAAATCAATACATAAAGGTAGTAAATGAACAAAGTTCATGAAACGAAAGGAACAATAAAAACAAAGGTAAAACTAAAGGAAAATGATTAAAAATGAGGAAAATGGGTGTCTAAGCATGAATTAGTAGGGGAAAAATTAATATAGTCAATGACTTATTTTCTACTTTCATTTATCCATAAATATGTCGTGGTTCTTCTTTTTATAACCACTTTTCTTGTGATGATATGTATTTAAGAACTAAGGCAAATTCTTTTTTCTAAAGAATTTTATACAGTGGAAATTCACAATGGGATCCTCAGATTTCCATTAATTCTGCAGGAATTTATATTCGCCTTCCCATCATTTTCTTCTGTAAGCTTAGCAATAATGAATAAGTCTCACAATATTTATTAGAGAAACATGCCATCTTTGAAATCTCAGACACTGCACTGTATACACCACCCTCCTCAATCCCTGAATTTGGGGGCTCCTCATTAAAGTGAAGTGATATATTGTTGTTTATGGGAAGATGTGAGTGGAGGAGGATGGCAAAGTGTAAGTTATTTATCAATAAGGAATAAATTCTCAAACTTTCTATGCTACTTATCTTTCATCATCCTCCTCCTAGAGAGTTCTAAAGCACTTTAACTGGAAGCCTCATGTTTTTCTAATGGCAGACTACTTGCTTGAACACTACAAACTGGTCATTCTATGCAAGGCAAATCTTTTATTTTTTTCTCTATAACTTTAAGAATGTCCTGATCCTCTCTCCCATTATATTTCTTCCTGCTCTTTTAATTGACCCTTTGTGGCTTTCTCTTCTGTCTTCACCAGAAATATCATTGGAAGCCTCACCTCTCATGGTCAAATAAAAAAACAATGTGTATCTTTATCTTTCGTGTTATGTTTCCATGTACCATACACTGCTCAATTATTTTGGTGAGCATCATTAGGGTTCTCAGTGTCTGGAGAGATGCAAAGGCCTCAAAAGTTAAAGAGAAATAAATAGTATTTTTGCTTCTGCCAAGATTTCATAAGCTGCTTTGAGTTTTAATTACACTACTGTCTGCCCAGGAGTGCAGTTCTGGTCCTCAGTTTCACTTTATTTGAAATAACTTCTCAAGTAATATATTTGCATGATGACTCATAATGCAAATGTAAAATGTAGCCTTTATAAAATGGTAACCCAAATGGTGCATTTGCAAAGAAACACAATACAATAGTCAAAAGGTGCTTCCAAAGTGCTTTACCTGCCTCTTGTAGCAAAGTACTGAGGATAGGTAAGTCACAACAACACATCTGAAACCCCCATTTCTCTCCCATTCCATTTGCCTCTTCAGTATTCTCAGGACCTTAAGAAACCTAACTCCCAGCCCTTCCCTGTTTTTCTCTAAATTGTGCAATCTGAAAACTCCCCAAAATGATGAGACAAGTACCTACTCAGAATGAGGGAGTAGGAGAAAATGAGGAGACAAAGAAAGACTCCTCTTTTGCAAACGGGAACAACCAACCTAGAAAACACCTTCATGGGCATTCTGATCACACTGTAGAAATCATTGTCAATTGTACTTGCGGTCAACAATGAACAACCAAAGACTAGATATGTCCAACATGTACAATGGCTGTGTTTCATCTCATTATATATTGAGTTTGCAATTTTGTTACATGAAACAACATGCTTCTCCCCAAAATGTTGACTTTCAAACGACCTAGGTAATTGCAAATTGATTTTTTCCTCTGACATGAAAAGCTATGGATCTTAAACAATCTTACTTTATTTATAAGACTGGGGTTGTTGAAATTTATTTATTATTTTATTTTGCTTTATTGACAGACTATTTGCATGTTCCCAACTGATTTATCTAATCCAAAATAATATCACCACTGTGGATGCCTTAGGAACACTTAAATCACTAAATAAGAATATTAATATAATAGTTTATAAGAAATTTCAAATATAAGCATACCAAATCAGATCGATCGAGTTTTAAATAAAATCATCCTTTACTACCATATTATGTGCTCAAAAGCCCATTTCACATCATGAAGAGAAAAACATAGTATGCTTTCAATATAATCACTTCAGAATTTTCTTTCATAACTAAAAAGGAGAAAACATTTTTTAATGTGTATATGATCAAAACAAAATACAAAATATCTATTGAGCTCAGAAGTTTGGTATAAGATATTTAAATGATTTGGAATATTATTTAACTATTTTAATCTCGTCATTTGCTGGTCATGTGAACAATCTGATTGTCATCATGCAACTTTAAAGAAATTCAAAGATAAAGGAACAAATCACATAAACTGAGTGTATTATACAAGTATTTACAGACATATTGTCTATTGCCAAGGGTGGGCATTAATAATTTGAAAGAAGCTAAAATGAACTTCCTATGTATTATTTTATGGGGCCACCTCTATGAATGGAAAACCCATGGCATTCCTGGAAATTCTGATACAATAAGAAAAGACAGTAAATTTTTCTTAGGAAACATTCAAGGTAAAAATACTCATGTTTGAGATTACTCATACTTCTATAATACATCTAAATATATTCTTACTCATCTCTATTGTTCATTGAATTTTAAATAGAGATTGCTTAAAGATGTAAAATTCATTAGATCTCAGAAGTTTTTTCATTGAGAAATAAATATAAAATAGGAAATAAAGTCATGGTATACCATAAGTTATATGTTATATTTAAATTTACTTTACTTTCAAAGGTACGGATAGAGCTTATTCAAATTATAACTAGTCAGTTTCAAAGTCTAATTATGTTAATTTTGCATACAGAGACACCCAGCTAACTCTCATACCCCAAGGATAGTTAGAGAGAGTGAAACCTATTAACAGTTTGAGAAAAAGAACTAGACTGTATCACCGTGGTGCTATTGACTGTGGTGGTAATAATGGTTTAACGGTGACAATAGTAAGCGGAAGTAAGTTTCCTGGAACTCCCTGTGGCAGGTCTAAATAGTAAGATTGAATTATTGTATTTAAAGGGTACAACTATTTCTACAAAAAACAGAATCCCTACAATGATAATGAATGATTGCTTCTCACTCTCTTTAGTTCTGGGCTTATCTTGGTCCTGCTCTTTGTGTGTAAAAATGACCATGAATCAGCTATGAAGTTTGCAATCCTAAGGACACGTCTGTGTTTGTAAAGAGCCTGTGACTTCCTTTGCACTCTACAGAAGTTCAGTTAATATTCATGGGTGGATAGAATATTTGCTGATGCTATTCTATGGATATTTTGTTAGAGACGTGGTTACTTGGCCTGGTGATTTCCTCTCACACTTTTGATATTTAAATGTAGTCTTCACCTAGTTTATGTTTGTAAAGGGAAATGTACTTAAATATGCCCAAATATGATGAGGTACTGAATTTTTTCCAAGTTTCTTTTGCATGCATAGTTTTTCTTCATTGATTCCATTTAAAAAGAAAAAAAAAAAAAGGAAAAAAACTGCAGTTGTAAGCACCACACTATCCTTAAGTCCCCATAGTTAAAAAAAGAAAAAAACAATCGAGAAAACATCCTCTTATATAGCTACTGCTTCCCCTGTGGTCATTCACCAATATTGGTAAGGCAAGGTCACTTTTAAAGCCATTGAAAATGGAAGGAAAAAACTGAGGGGAAATGGTTTTTGTCTTCGCTGATTCTCCCAAACCGATAGCAGACATTGATGTTACAGGAGGGAAGGGTTGTCACAGTCCCTATTCCCAGCTCAGCCCTGGAAACAGTGACAAGAGGGAGAAACATTTATTTTTCCTACCACGTATACAAAATATAATACAAAATATTAAAATGTATATATATCCTTCAGGAGATCAACCTGATTGTTAACATTTGCTTTGAAAACAACTTTCTGAAACATACTTAAAACACCAAGATTCCAAAAGAGCTTTAGAAACTGAATATACTTCAATAAAATTAATTAATCACTTTGAGGCTTTAGCAGGAGGAAATGGCCATAAACATCTTATATGCTCAGCTGGTGGTAGAAGGTAGGCTGAAATGACAATTTTGTTTAAAATGGAAAGAGATGGGAAGAAACTGAGATTTGGAATAAAGATATATATATGTTTAGGACAAGCAGAAAGCACATTTTATATCTACATGTGGCCTACAGAGAAGTAGAAGGAAAAGGTGAAAGATTAATGAGGAGGATTTTTTTTTTTTTTTGCATTTTCTATCATCTATGTGAATTATTACCTAGATGCCTGATATGTCCTAAAAGAAAAACTGTGATGAATAAATAAACAGCTCTCGAAATCTTCAATAGGGTGCTTTACCTTGCAGGGAATATTATCATTGGCTTTTGATACAATTTCTGCTTCAGGGGAAGACTTTCAAAGCTCAGAATGCTGAAGCATTGCCAGGCACTCAAAGACCCCCTGCCGAGCGCGTCAAACTAAGAAATCTCTCTGAACTTGTCGAATTAAAAGTCATCTCCCTCTCTCTGCAACCCCTGCATGAGCTGGGAAGCTCTGTCCTCATTTTTTAGGCCCCTCCATGATAAACAAATGGAGCCTAGAGCATCTTTATTCTTTACAGCAATGCAATTAAAATTCTTTGAAAAAACTTAATTGAAGGCAATGAATTTCAAAAGGAACTTCTAGTTAACAATAAGACCAAACAGTTTGAGTGGGCCACAGTCTGTGTTCCAAAGGTAAGAGCAAAACAGCTTGTTAAAACCAGAGAAGTGTCCTTTCTTATTTTTATTATTTTGATTGGACATCAAGAGGTTGTTCTCAACTTAAACATCTCAGCAGGATTTATGGTTTCTGGAATGTCATAAGACTTAATTACTCAGACTGCAAAGAGGAGTACCCTGTTAAAATATGAACAAAGCCTTAGGAGATCCCTGGTTGCTGCAAATCATTATTTATCTATCCCCCATACAAATTAAAGAAGTTTAATTTGTGTTTGCGTTTTTAGGCACTACAGTGCACAGTCTCCCCCCATGTTCCTGGTGGTTTGTTCATAACACGAGCACCAATGTAACAATTCGGTAATTCTGCTCATATTAAATTGTTGGGCCATTACTACTGTAAACAAAAGCAGTAACACACAGTTACTAAAGTCCTCTGTTAATTAGCAAAAGCATTTTGAGTGTTTTAAGAAAACCAGAATGAAAATAAATGATCCGTTTCAAGGGTCAAAGATAAAAAAGTATTATTTTTAAAAGGCTGAGTGCTACATAAATTCTCTGCGGGAGACTTTCTGATGACCATGTGTCCCTTGGCCCGGATCTTTGTAAGAGAGTACTTGTATGGGTGTTGTTAATTGCTTTTCAGTGCCTGACATATAAAATTTGATGGTACGCCTGAGAAGGAAATCAGTGTTAAATGCTGAGTCGTTACCCATTGAATCAAGGGTTGAAGATGTGTGTATGAGTGTGCACAAGCATGTGTAATTTTTCTAAAGCATTCCTTTGTAGGACTGACCCTGCTTTACAAATCTAGATCATTGGTCAAGGGGACAGTTAATATTAAGCAAGGGTATTATAGTATGTTGTTACCAAGGAACAGAAATATTACATAAAGGTGAAGGAGCACATTTTGTGGAACCATATTGCTTCAGTTTCTGTGACTACAAGACGATGTTTAAAGTAGATAGTGTTCAAACAGAAAGCAATGGGGCCAGGGAGAGACACGTTCCCTTTAATAAGAAGGAAAAAAATGACGAGTAATCAGCACAGGGTCCCTGAAGTCACAGCGACTTTGCATCCATAGTGTGAGATTCGGAAGAGAGAAGCGCATGAGAAGGAGGTTAAGAAAAAGCTGGTGAAATCTATTGATTAGTCACAGCTTGCTGCTTAAAGAGGAAAACATGTTGTTGTAATGGGTTAAAGAAAAATGATTTAAAAATGCAAACACTGAAAAAATTACTCTCTCTCTCTCTTTTTTTTTTTTTTTTGTAAAGAGAAGAACCATTATTTAGTTGATAGAGAGGACTACGGGATCAAGTGGGAAGGTTTGTTTATATTTTTGGTTTTAAACATATCCAAAATGGAAGCAGATGAATGAGGACACAGGATCCCAGAAAATGTTGAGGCATTCCCTCCTGGAGAAGGAAGGAATGAATCCATGGCAGGACCCAGGGTCACAGGTTTAGGGACCCAAGGCTACCTTTGTAAAGAGAGAAAGACATCTTGTTTCATGTCGTTCTGATATGAAAACAGTCCACTAACCCAGAGAGAAAACATTGAGTTAAGAACCTTGAGCAATATTTCAAATAATTGTTCCACAAATGTGTGTAATAAATAAATTCAGTTTTAACCATACAAAAAACATTTATGTAATAGAGTTTTAAATAGTATCAATTGGTGAATTGGACCACAACACGTATTAAAGATAGGCAAGGAGATGTTCTTAACATAAAGAAATACAAATGTCACATCATTCAAGATCAATTATTGGCAGGGATGGAAATATTCCAATAATAGAACATAAATTAATTTAAAATTTTATTTCATAGTCTTTGGGTTATTCCTGTCCTTCATTTGTTTTAGGGTTTTTTCTAATGACACGAAACTATACATTTAAAGTATTTTGAGTTTCCATTTCATTTTAGAGAATCCAAATATGTTAAAACCATAACAAACTTACTCTCTGCTTGAAAAAGAATCAAATAAGAACAACAATATCTAGCTGTCTATTGAAAGGAAGACTGTAAACTATTCAGAAGTCCTTGCTGATATATCCCACCTCCTAACCCAGTTCAGACCTTCCCAAAAGCTCTTCTCTGAATATATGAGTTCTTCAGTCAGAACAAAGGATATCATTTTGTGATATTGTAGTAAAATGTACACGCAGCCCTGTAGGTTACATTAGGTGACAATCCTTTGAAAAAGGATTCAAGAAGAAGCAAGCAGACTTGAAATTGACTTAGATATCTGAGCCACAGCTACAACCCCCAGTGGGTCATAAACAGTGATCTCACTTGGTTTTATTTACCCTCTTTCTGGTTCCATTTTGTTTTTAAAGTCTGAATTTGGAACAAGTTTGATTAGAACAAGTAACCATTACGACAGCTTTTGTAGTGAATCAAGAATGAGGAGTTAGACATAATAGTGATGGTTAAAACATAATCTATAGCCTCTTTTGCACTACATTTCTCATACTCTGTGCTTCACTCATACTGCTAACACTTAGGATTGCTTTTGATTTCAATGCCTATTTGTCAAGGTGTGTAGGTGTGTGTTGTGGTGGAGTTGGTAGTTGTTTAAACAAAGATGGAATCATTTCGTTACTATAGCAGTAAGGGACATTTAAAACAATTTGACTCCCTCCAAAATGGATTAGAAATTAGTCTTATCTGTCCTTCATTTCACCAAAATTGTATGGAACAACTATAATATCCTAAAGGCTTTGAGAAATGCAAAGATAGTTTCTCCTCTTGAAGTATCTTAACAGTTAGCCTTGGACCAACTTTATCTCTATTTCAATTTTTATGTCTGGAATTAGATGGTGGGCCTTTAGTGTTACTTTTTGGTACTTAGGCTTTGTACCATTTTCCATGTTTAAGAAAATTTCCATTTTGCAAGCCTTGATGGCGGATACTCTATTAGGCACTAAAAATGTGACATGTCCATGGCAGGCATGGCGGAGTGCTGTGCAGATCTCACTGAAGGGACAGTCCACTGCAAAGAGTGCAGTGTAGTTAACATGCCTCCAGCTGCTGAATGGTGGGATTCAGACAGCGTGCATACTCAGGCCATGCTCGCCCTGGGCTGCTCACAGCCGATGCCCGACCACAGTGGAATTACTACAGCCTGGCTTTTTCTACCCAATGGGGAATGCTTCAAAGGAGCATCCTTTACCCTGTAGCTGTCTATCAGCCCAGCTGGGAATGCCTCAGAGCTACACCGATGCCGAGGCTCCTCCTAACCAATCCTCCTGTCTCCATACTTGCCTTTCTTTTCATGTGTGTCACACTTGCATTGAGGCCTGAATGCTCTCCCTGCTCACCCCTTTATTTTTCACAGATATTTTCCTTAGTAAATCTTTTGCACATGTAATTCTCTTCTGTCATGTTTCCTGGAAGACCTGCACTGATACAAGACTAGTTCTCAAACTTGTACTTGCTGCATAGGCTTGGTGGTGGTGTTTTTTTTTCTGTCCTCAGAGAGGGTCATTGCATTTCATTAGGGAGGACCTCCCTGAGATGTAAACAAACAGAAGTGGGATCCAGCATCACGCTTCTCCTATGATATTATGAGGAGCCAAAATCAATAAATCTGTTTCAAATGCAAATAGTTGGTTGTAGTCCCGGGAATGTATGCAGAACCAAAATTAAATGCCATTGCAGGCTCTAGAAAATTTCCTTGACTAAAATAGTTTTTTTTTGAGAAATTCGATGAGGGGAAGTATAAAAAATGCCAGTGCTGTAAATCAAGGAATCACAAGTCACAAGGCATGGAACCTTTGCTTGTCCTTCATGATACATGAGGTCGAACTGTTCTATCACGTTACAACCTTGTTCAGAAGCTATTGGATTCCATATGAGGAGAAGATAAAACCTGACAAGTTGCTAGACCCTTTTATTTCTCAACTTTGACTACATATTGCTTTTTACTTAGGTACTTCAACTATTGATCTTTGTACACGGGGTCATGTGATTAAATCATGATACATTTAGAAACACAATAACCATACTAGTCTACTATTCGTAGTTCATTAGACCAACGCTATTCACAAATCTCACAAACACTACCTGGGCATTGGAAAGATTAAAAAGCATTAACCTATATTTAAAATTTCCATAGCAAGTTTTTAA
Organism: Lyroderma lyra; assembly: GCA_004026885.1. Classification (NCBI taxonomy): domain Eukaryota; kingdom Metazoa; phylum Chordata; class Mammalia; order Chiroptera; family Megadermatidae; genus Lyroderma; species Lyroderma lyra. Next base: position 32,483 of record PVJL010009881.1, on the reverse strand, counting down.
AGTAAACTTCCATTGTCTATCCATCTATGCTTATGTGGCCATCCTAGAAGCAGTATACAAGAACCAATGTAATGGGAAATAGCCTTGAAAGGGAACTTGCAGGTCAGAGGGGACTAGATGAACCTGTGAATAGGAATGCTCTCAGTGTTTGATAAGAAATGGTTAGTATCAGTATCCCAAATATTGGTGAAGTAGGAGCATCACAGTAGGCAGCTCCTCCTCTCTACTACTTAAACATTTTATTAAAGAGGATATGTAAATATATGGGTCAAAGTCCTAGGCATACACTCATTCTGCAATTACTCTCTTGGGTTGTGGTTCCATAAAACTAGAGAAGTCATTTAGGAAGGTAAAGGTCCTCCACACAGTGGCCAAAATTTTTAATTGCAAAAATTTAGGCCCAGACTGTGTTGTCCTTCAGCTAAATATCCTGGACATTAAAGTCCCAATATGGTTTTATTGATGAGTTCATATAAGTAACAAAAATCCTTCCATGAACTTTAAAAGCATGTGGCTCTCCATTCAAGGAATCATGTCAGTTAACATTATATTTAGCCAGAGATAGTAACACGAGTCACACATAATTTCTCAGTACTAATTCTTAAATGTTGTAAACTTACTGCCCTGTTTTATAACTTAGATTTCAGTGTCTGCTTTTGCCCTAATACTTCCCTTTTTGTGTGGCTACTTCTAGCTTACAGATCTCTTAATTCACATTTCTAAATACCTTTCTAAGATTAGCATAGTCAGAAATTTAGATGAAAGATTTCTCAGTGATGTTGACACCTCAAAGTACCTACCAGCAGGCCAATGCAAATTCCAGACCAGAAGAAAATAATATGGACTCTTGAAACTGTACAAATAGGTTTTATTTCCATATCACATCCCCTAGGAAGGGAAGTAGATGATGAAGGCACCTTGGTCAACTCTCTTCTCATTACGTGGTGTAGTGCTCCGGAAATGAAGGTATGGGGCTGCCTTTCCATCTTTTCATTTACTCTGAAGTCATTTAGTTAGCTGCAAGCCTGGGAAGCATGTCTGAGATTTTGACACCCCATGGCCTTCATGTACTTGTGTGTACCATTAGGAGTCTGGAAATCTCTCATATTTGATTTCTAACTTCATGGGGAAAAACAAAACAAAACAACCACCTGCTAAAGTGACTTGTTTGTGGGCACCGCTTGTACAGTAGACTCAGTTAACTAACTCCCATGGTGACTGGTAGATTCTGGATAAATGTAAATAGACTCTTCATTAACCAGAACTCAATCAAATGGCACTCTCAAGCAACTAGCATCCTCAAGCAACCAGAAAAATCTCAAGCAATTGAAAATTATTATTATTATTATTATTATTATTATTATTATTATTATTATTTCCAATTGCTTGAGAGTGCTGGTTGCTTGAGTTCCACTTAAAGGACTAGGTGCTGCCTGTACAATCAGGCCAGGTTATTGAACTGCAGATTGGACTTTTTGAATCTACAGTGTGATAAGATGCTGCTATTTTATCTGGTGTGCTCTCAGAAGATAGGCATGATCTGCTGGAATAGTATCAGAGCCATGGTATCCATTTGCTATTGTTGCTACAAGGACTAAATGAGTTAACATAAATCACTCAGTAAGTGTCAGTGTTCCTTTTGATAGAATGTATGCCAAATTAAAGCCAAGAATACTCAAGGATATCTCAAAAAAGCAGAGATGCCAAGGGTTCTGAACTAAGAGATTCTATCATTGAAGGAAGCAAAAATATAAGCTCAGGGAAGATACACTTGGGATCAGTAACCTAAGAAAGTGGACAAGCAAAGGAGGACTGGAAGATAAAAAACAGACTCTGTAAGGGTTTCTTTGTCCTCCATGTGGTTATGGTTAAAGAGGAAGAGGGAGTAATTAGAAGTAGCTAAGTTTGGAGCTAGGGTAATTCATAGAAAACATGTTCTTCAAGGACACATGAGGTCCCATCAAATCACAAGGTAAGGGAAAAATACAGGTATTTCAGGGCAATAGTGGTTCATCGGGTCAGATGATTTTGCATTGTGGGGAAAGGTGGTGGGGTTTGAACCAAGAGACTAGACAGTGGCCGGTGATCAGGGACAGTGGTCAGGCTTCTGTGGACTGAGGTCTGGCAATGACTTGGAGTTTGTCACAGTACCAAGCAGATATCTCTCAATGGTTTCCTAAAGCAATTAGAACTTTCCATGTTTCATAGAGAACCTCCTCTAATAAGTATTGGTTAAAAGAGATATTTTTATGGGGCTTACGCAACTATCTTCTAATTGACCTTGTATGTATACTGATATATGCATATATGCATTAAAGAATAAGCTGAATATCATGTTTTGACTTAATTTCAAAACTCTAGTGATGAAAGAACATAAGGCAGGAAAAATGATAGAAGTACATGTATTATAAGACATACTATTGCAATAATATATATGAAGTCAGTTAAACATAGGTTTGAATCCTATTATTTAGTCTCCAAATTAACTCAAATAAGCTTCAAAAACTGCTGTAGAGTACCTGTGATACAAAGATAATAATATATACTTCATGGATCCTTAAAAAAGTAGTTTAAATACGTTATGTAAATTACTTAACCAGAGTACAGTAGTGAGTGATTTTTCATCTTAATCTTGGTTTTATGGTAATGTTCACAATCAATGAATTTATCCCCATTGGTCTCTCTATAGTATATATGGATTTATCAGACATGATAGAAATAATAAGGACTGCGATTAAGGTATTTCTAGACCAGGGGTTAACAAATGATGGCCCATGGGCCAAATTCAGCCTCCTGCCTGTTTTGTAAATAAAGCTTTGTTGCAACACCATTGTACTTGCTTGTTTACATGTTGTCTATTGCTATGTGTTTACTACAACAGCAGAGTTGAGTGGTTTTGGAAAAGACAGTATGGTTAACAGAGCCAAAATTATTTTATGATCTGGCTTTTTACAGAAAAGCTTACTGACCTCTTTTTTAAACTGTCAGTCTTAGATTTGAATAAAAATCCACTGGTTGAAACAAATGAATAAAAAATTATAACATAAACTACATCATATAAATTCATAGATGCAGTTTAAGTAACATTGGATGGCTAATTCATAAAAAAGTAAGCATTATATAAAAATATATAACTTGTCATTTAAATATAATGCCATCTAAACATCAGGCCCAACATAACCACAATTCAATTCGACTTTTCAATTCATTACAATAAGTCAAACCTTTACTAGAAAATAATACTATTGAAAAATTATAATTGAGAGGCAAAGGAATTCTATAGCAATGGGAGATATGCTCTTCATTAATGTTAGAGCCGCTGTGGAAATAGTCATTGCAGCAGTGGCTGTGTCAACTCCAGGAACCCATGCAGGGCATGATGGAGCCACGTTTCTGATCAGCAGCAACGTCACAACTCCAATGGCAGCAATGGTGGCAGCGATGGCTTCAACCCGAAGAGTGGAGGTAGTTGTGTCCTGTAATGTCTTATCTCATTCCCTTTCTTCTTCCTCTAGCTTTCCCAGTGTTTTTGCAGCAAATGCCTGTAGTTAGTCCCTCTCTATGTGAAATACAAGGAGTATATGCTATTTTCCCAATTGAATCTCAATTGCTACGGTGTTTTCCTATCAGGAGTTAGATACACTTAATTCTAATTTTGTAAAAGATACAATGATGGTAATTAAGGCATTCCTATTGCTGGCAGAGGCACTGTAGACAAGAAAGTCAAATCCATAGACAAAATCAAAAGGAAGGGGATCCAATATTCGCAACCTATCACCACAATGACTAGCTAACTGTCCCTGAAGACATGACTCAGTATTGTGGCTCGGGATTGACTTCTGCTGTTGGCAGCTTGTGTACTAATTACTAGTGGCTGCTGGATTAGCCTTGGTGATAGGAATTATCCTCTAACATTTGCTTAAACAATTGTCTGTATCACAACCCCACATATACTGGGCTGAATAGTGTACCCACCCCCAAAATTTCCTGTCCACCTGGAACTTGTGACTTTATTTGAAAATAAAGTCTTTGCAGATGTAATCACTTTAAGATGAGGCCACACTGGATTACAGTAGGTCCCAAATTGAATAACTGTTATTTTAATAAGAGGAAAATTTGGACACAGAGACAGACAAATATGGAGAACCTTATGTGTGTATAGAGATAGAGATCAGAGGGATGCATCTGCATACTAAGGAATGTCAAAGATTGCCAGCAACTATCAGAAACTAGGAAGAGGGAACGAAGATTCTCTAGTGTTATGGGAGCATGGTCCTGCCGACACCTTGATTTCTGTCTTCTAGTCTCCAAAACTGTGAGAAAATAAGTTTGTGTTGTTTTAAGCCAACCACTTTGTGGTCATTTCTCATAGCTGTCAAAGGAAATTAAATACTCTCTTGTTTGATATTTCTGAAGTAGTTTTGTCTTTTCTAATTAGATACTGTCTCAGTTCATTTAAGTGGCTATAACAAAAATACCATAGATCCAGTGACTTAAACAACAAATTTATCTCTCATGGTTCTCGAAGTCGAGAAGTCCAAGATTAGGGTGCTGGCCGATCGGTGTCTGGTGAAGGCCTATTTTCCTGGTTCATAGACAACTGTCTTTTTGATGTGTCCTCCTATGGTGAAAGGGAAGAGGAAACTGTCTGGGTTCTCTTTTATAAAAGTACTAATCCCATTATTGGGGGCTGCACCCTCAAGACCTAATCACTTCCTAAAAGACCCGCCTGCCTTCTTATACCATCCCATCAGGGATTAGGTTTCAAGATACGAATTTGGGAGGGACACAATCATTTAGTCTACAGCAGATACAAATACAGGCTTCATTATTTCAAATAGTCTGTAACTATATAAACAATTTACAATAAGATCACAGTACAACCATAGTCCCATCAGTCTCACATATATTAAATTTTTTGTGTATCGTTTTATAATTTTTCATGCATTAGTGGCAAAGACCATGACCTTCAGATCCAAACTTCCTTGACTCAAATCTAGGTCTTCAACTTGCTAACTGGGTAACCACTTTGTGCATCTGTTTTCCTATCTGTGTAATGGGGAAAATAACAGTATGGACCTCATAGATTTTGAAGATTAAATGGGTTAAAAATGTATAAAGCACTAGTTGCCATGGATTGTTTTCGTTGATATACTGTTTTGTATAATTGCAAACCACAGAATTGAATTTCATATCTGCATTGTTTCTAAATTGACTTATATACATAATATATGTCAATTTAATATAGTTAGCAATATGTTCAGTATCTTTACATATTTCTACAACATACTTAGCAAAGGAGATTGCAATGATACAATCCTGAAATGACAAACTCTGAATAAGTTTATTTTTAAAATAAAAAAGTCAATGCCTGCATTAAAACTAATGGCATATGGTTCTATGTTATGCTTTGAGTTTTATTCTAACAGGTTTTCATTCAAGCTGTTATACAAGAGCTGTCCAGAAACACTCCAGCCATAAATATCTCTATTTTTTATATTACATGGCTGGATACGTTCTGGACAGCCCTTGTATTTTAATGTGTCATGAGGACTTCATTAACATCCTGCATTTTATTAATTCTGTTCACATTTGAACCATTCTGAAGTGAGAGAAAGGAAAACAAAACATTTCAGCTCCATTATTAAGAATGCTGGAATGTATTATCTTTAAAATTGCAAGTGTGTGCAAAAAATAATTTGTCACTTCAATCAACTCTAAATATTATTTGGGGAAACAACTACATAAATCATCTATTTGGGGTTAAATGATTAGCAACAACTCCTGTCCCTTTATTCGTGTTTGGCTTTTGAAGTGTTAACCAACACACACTCTGTCTATCTCTTTCTCTCCCTCACACACACACACACACACACACTCACACACACATGCATGCATGTGCGCACCCACATACATACCCAAACAGATGAGCTCCACTTTCAAAGGCACAGATGAGAGGGTGAGAATGAATGGATGACTGTGAAACCACAGGTCTCCATGGAAGGCCTGAGCAAGCTCTAGTTCACTGATCATTTTGACAGAACTAAACAAACTGCCCAGAATCCTTTGTTATCCATGACTGAGAAAGGCAAGTTTTCTCTCCATTTTTTTCTGACTGCATTCGTACTCTAGTTTCTAAGGTTAGAGTCTAACATAACTGGCCAGAAGGGGAATGACAATGTTTTCACAAAGATCAGAAATATGTTCTACATGAACTTTTCTCTGTTTTGATGAGTTGATCAAGAGTATATATGAAAAGAGAAATAACTTCCTTGCTGAGTCCAATGTTACATCCCCCTTAGCCTTTAGAAAACATCCCCTGTGTTCAGCTGCCATTAGCATTGCAACAAAACCACTGTAGATATAAAGGGTCACAAGGAGAATCTTGGCTTATAACCACTGAAACTAGGTCTCTGTGGCCATCAAGGTTAAGAAAGCTCTGTGAAATGTAATGCCTCCAGTCCTGACCTGAGGTGCTACATGTAAACTAGTTGAAGTTTTTAAAGAATTTGAATCCTAACACTCAAAATTATTTTCACTCTATTTTGATTCTAATAATTATTCAATTATCCATATGTCTTGCTTTTTTCTGAGCAAATACTTTTAATTTGTTACAAGCCCTAAGCTTTCCTTGGATTATTGCCACCAATCTATAGATAGCCATTATTTTAGTTAATAATACTCTTAGAATACCTGATATGCTTAAAATAGTATCAAAGCTGGAGTTGCAACATCTAAAGCCTTAGTGTTAGTGCTGTAATGGGTAGCCTTGGACTAGTCATTAAACTCTCTGAAACTTGGTTTATAAATGTGAGAAATCTAGACCACCTGGCTTCAGATGCCTCTACCGTGTATAATGTTTTATGAACCTGTGATTCCGCTTTGTATGAAACATCTCTAACCATTTTATTCAGCAAATTCTCACCAATTTCTTAATTTGTTTTCACACATAAGTTTGTCTTAAAAGGTTAAAGATATTCCTGAATGAGGAATAATAGAATAGAGTCTACGGAGCACACGTAAAGCTTGTATTACAAATAAGCTGTAGCCCCACTTAAAGCAAGCTAAACTTAAAGGACCAGTTAAGGACATCATGACAGAGCTTGCACAATGAGAGATAAGACTTGGAGAGCAAAATTGAAAAGGGGTAAGAAAACGACACTTTATAAAGAATTTAACTAGAGAGACAGATGAGAGGAAGATGATTTAAAGAGTGGGTGGTAAAATTTGAAAAGACAACCCAATGAATAATGAAAACTATACTTCCAAATAGTATTTTTTTCAATTATATATAAGAAGCTTCACATTTGGAAAAATTAAATGCAACGTAGTTACCAGAACTAATTGTAACAGAGGTTTGTTTAATTTTGATTTGCTCATGAAAATAAATAAAACATATAAGGCAGAATAAAAGCTGAAAATATTACTTAGTGTTTCCATTCCTTAAGTGTTCCTGACAAGATTCTTCTTTTTAACCTAAGTAAAATGCAATTTTTTACTTTTATTACTTTTTGCTTTCTAGGAACTTCAGTGGAGTCCAGGCAACACTCAACACTGGTCTGTCGCAAAAGTGGTTCTCAACAGTAAATTTGCCCTCACATAGTAATTTTATATCTGTGTTGCATCTCATATAAAACACAGTTTATTATGATTAGGCTGACCAGCTGTGCTATTTAGATGGGATGGAAAACAACGGTACTGTCCTGTTCCAAACAGTACATATGGTCAGCCTAGTCTCAGTGGGCTAAACTCAAGGTGTCAGTAGGCTGGCCATGCATACCATTTGAAATAGGACAATACCATTGTTTTCTGTCCTGTTTGAAATGGTACACTGGTTAGCATGATGATGATAAACTTGATGAACCATAGTCCAGTCACTAGAAAGTGATTTGTAAATAATACTGGAGGAGAGGTAGAAAGATCTGAGTTGTTCTCTCGACCGTTGCTTAGTAATTGTGTAGTCTTTAGCAAATCACTGTGCATCTTATTTTCATTATATATAAAATCTATATTGCTTAAGTCACAGTATTACTGTGGTAGTTAAATGAGATGTTTATGTACTACTGTAGATTAAGAATTGTTTTTCAGAACATTTGACAGCTGATGGGAAGAAATCAAATTACTAGGAAGAGAGAAGCATTGAAGACACAAAGACAAGATGGAGTGACATTTAGAGTATGGAGTGGTGCGACTCATTTTCTCTTGGATGACAGGCCTGAGGAAAGGAGAACAGAAAGTTCAGGAAAGTTGGTGGATTTAGTGGCAAGTGTTTCGTTTCTCTCAGAAAGTGGCCGTGATTGTAAGAAGCCCCACAATTGGTTATGTGTGAGAGGTGTGGCGCTGTGAGGACACTGAGGTGGACTTAAAAGGGAGGTCCAAATTCACGTGGAATTTAAATGAATGCTAATAGGATTCTTAAAGGAGGAAGAAGTTTGAGGTAGATTGAGGTATATCCCTGGAGCCACCCCTGAATTCTTTCCTGGAATCTATCACTGATGTGTCACTTGAAGCTGTACAACTTATTGCACACACATATACACATACCTCTTTTTTCAATCATAAAATAAGAAAACTATTAATTATTGTGTGTTTATAATAAAATTCTAGATAGAAGAAAATAACTGAAAATTATTTTTGCAAGAAACATAAGAAAGTTCTAGAAATTTAAGACTTTTCAATTATATTAATGGTCTTATAAAACTAAGATCATCAGTTCAGGAGTAGCAGAGGGGATTCAAGAAAACTCTGTGCCCCCTGCATGAGAACAGGCTTCCTCCTGTAAGATTTCCATAAGCCAAAGCATGGTGAGTAGGTGTGTGAAGAAATGAGACTCTTTGGAGTAATGAGACACAGTGAAGTAATTCAAAAGGGCAGAACATATAAGTGATAGAAAGCAATGCATTTAAAAACCATCAAAAACTGTGCCTCCCACTCAGAATATAAGCAGATCTGTGTCTAACCATTTGAGTTCTGTTTGTGTCTTTTTGAACTCTCCTTTCTGAGAGGCAATAAATAGTCCTGAAAATAGATTTCTTAATATATTCATTCTAAAGAATATTTACAATTGAGGGAAATTTTTCCTGCTTATATTCAAGTCTACCTCTCTGTTCTGTGAGAAAAATTGATAAACAAGTGATATTTGCTTATAATCTACCCCAACCAAAATTGTGGCATAATGTTGATTTGCCACACGTAACCCTGTCTCACTTTGTAAGTACAAGGAATGGAGGCTAACAGACTTCTAGCAAAGAGGCACACTGGATTTGGGAGAATTGGTGTTTGCAGCTTCTCACAGTCTGTTAGTATAATTTATTGTGAAATAATATTGTATAATTCATAATAAAAATTTTACTGAATAGTGACAGTTAAAAAAAGTAAAAAACTACTGCAAAAACATATCTGAAGACAGAAATAAACCTTGATAACTTGGAAATGATTTTGAACCACCCTCTAAAGATAATGATTTCTACTTTCACACAAACACATCTTACCATAGTAACTTTGAATGGTGTCTACCTCTAAAATGTTTCTATTTTAAACATAAAAATATAAACTCCAAACCATTATCCTAACACTCAGAGAGGGTTGCATTAAACTATTAAGAAGAGGCTACACTAGTCAATATGGAAACTAAGTTTTCTCTGAATATATTTATTCCTCCAAAATTCTGCAGACATGAAAACTGAATATGATTAGAACTTTGACAACAATGCAAATCAATCCCAATGGTCCAGGTGAATGTAAATAATGAATTAAATCATCTTAGAAAATTACTTTCTGCCTCAGTTAAATAAGCTGGGTCAGTTATCCAACAATACAGTGGCATCTTGAAAATTTTATCATAATTCTCCATTGCTCTTAAGCACAGATAGGAAACTTTTCTGAAAAAGTAATTTCCTACCTAAAATTATGGGGAAAATGTGATGACAAAAATCAGGTTCACTCGCTACTAAGTTTCTTGTTGCTGAAGTAAATAGCTAATTTATCTGGGAGGAACAAAACTCAATTTTCTCTTACTGTCACCAACTCTGAGTATCTAGAGGAACCAGTTAGAAAGGAAGCACCTATTAACTTGTAGAAGAACTAGTTATCAGTAAATTACTTCACTAATCTTTTCAGTTGATACGAATATCAAATGTTATTTAAGGACCAAAAAGTTTGTACAATGAGCAATAAACATCTTTTTCTCTAAAGACTAAAAAGACATACATTAAGAAATGAAAACAGATTCAAGATGGCAGAGTAGATAAATGCTGTGCTTGCCTTACCCTCATGAACACATCAAAATTGCAACTAAATTGTAAGACCTGGAGAATCATTTAAAGTCTAGCTGAACAGAAGTTTTATAACTAAGAATATAAAAAGGAAGCCATGTCGAGACTGGTAAGAGTGGTGGAAACATGAAATGAACTAATTCCACAACAATATCTAGCAGATGAAAATTGGGAAGGATATCTTAGCCACAGAGGATCCTCACAGAGAAGCAAGGGACCCTAGCCCCACACCAGGCTCCCCAGCAAAGACTACTGGTACCAGAAAGAGGAGACTGTAAAAACCAGCAGGCATTCTGACAGTCTGAGTGGGACAAAAGGCTGCAAGGAACTCAGATGTCCTCTTAAGGACCCCACTTACAGACTCACTTGCAGGCACTCACCCTGGGCTCCAGCAGAGAGACAGTGACTTGGAGGACATCAGAGACATATGGGAGCAGACTGAGGTGTATGGCTTTGGGGCGAAGGCTGGAAGATAGTTGCCATTTTTCCTGTGTGGTGTCTTTCTTGCATTCAGCCTTCAGGTGGGAGCCATCTTTCCTGTTTGGCCTCCCTCCCCGCTGGCCATGGCCTAATCTGAAACTGATTGGTCTGGTGAGCTCCACTTGCTCCACCCTGGTGACTCACTGAGACTTCACCACACCAAACTCTGTAAAGCAGGAGGCTTTATCAGCAGTTGAATCTTAAGGGAGCTGGCAAGTGGCAGCAGGGTGTCTTGGCTTTTTGCAGAGCTACCCCAGGCCTAGTACTGGTAGCAGCCAGCCTTAATTCTCAGAGTGGCCTCTCACACACTTCCAAGTCCAGCACAGGCAATGTGTTACAAGGTAGTCCTTGGCCAGTCATAGCCAGTGGGTGACCTGGGCTTGCACTAGAGTCCCTCCCCAAAGGACCCCAGAACCAACGTAATTGGAAGTTGGCTTTGGACCACAGCAGAGCCACCCAATTAGCCCCACAAGAGGCACTCCCAAAGGGTAGTCTTAACAGGCACCAGAGCCCACTGAAGCAAATCCTATTGTGTGGTTAGCCCCCTGCACAGCAGCCCATAAGCTATGGATGTGGCTATATCCCACAGCCTGTCAACCTCAGGGTCAATTCCACTCACTGGTGTGCCAACAGCAATGAAGGTTCAAATATAATAGGAGGGCACATACAACCCACACTAAGGAGACTCCTGAAGCAGCTGGCACAGGTGACTAGTACACTGTGCCACTGGGTCCCATAGGTCACTTACTACATAAGACCACATGGCCAAGACTGGGAGTCACAGAAGATCTACATAACACATAAAAACAAACACAGAGAAACAACCAATATGAGGAAACAAAGAACTATTTCTCAACTGAAAGAAATGGAGGAAACTACAGAAGAAGAACTAAACGAAATGGAGGCACAGAATCTACCAGAGACAGGGTTCAAAACACTGGTTATACGGATGGTCAAGGAACTTAGTGAGAAGTTCAACAAAAATATAACAAGCATTAAAAAAAAGACATAAAAACCATAAAAATGAACCAGTCAGAGTGAAGAATACAATAATTTAAGTGAGGAATGCATTAGAAGTAAACACCAGCAGACTATTTGAAGCAGAGGATCGAATTAGTGATTTGGAAGACAATGTAGCAGAAAATACCCAATTGAACAGAAAAATCAAATAAATAAAAATTGAGGATAGTTTAAGAGAACTTGGGACAACATCAAGTGTTACAACATTCACATCATAGAAGCACCAGAAGGAGAAGAGAGAAAGCAAGGGATTGAGAATGTATTTGAAGAAATAATGAGTGAAAAAATTTCCTAACCTGGTGAAGAAAATAGACAAGCCTAGGAAGCGTGGAGTCCCAAACAAGATTAATCCAACAGGTCCACACCAAGACACATTATAATAAAAATGGCAAATGTTAAAGGCAAAGAGAAAATTCTAAAAGCAGCAAGAGAAAGACAAACTAGTAACTTGTAAGGAGTTCTCATAAAATTGTCATCTGATTTCTCAACAGAAACTTTGTAGGCCAGAAAGGATTGGCATGAAATATTCAAAGTGATAGAAAGCAAGGACCTACAAACAAGATTACTCTACTCAGCAAGGCTAACATGTAAAATCGAAGAACAGATAAAGAGTTTCCCAGATAAGAAAAATCTAAAGGACTTTATCACCAGCAAACCAGTATTACAAGTAATCTTAGAGAGACTTCTTTATGATGAAAAAAGAACTAAAGATATTAATAATAAAATGTAACTACATATCTAACAATAATTTGGCTCAGTGATTATACTATATTAATACATACTTTGTGCTATCATGTAATTTAAAGAGTTAGCTATACTGTCAAAAGAAATATATTTAACATTAGACAAAATATGTTCAGTATGTTACTTTTAAAAGTAATGTGTGCAATTAATTGCCTAAAAAATGTTGTAAGCTTCTTCTGGGTCTCTCACCCTAAATCCTCATTTATACACAGAAAAGTGTTATTATATTTAGTAATTCTGTAGCTAATAAATAACACAGGTATTACTTATTTTTATTAAATAAATTGCTTTAAAAATAATCACATCTTCAGCTAATGTTGACCACAAATTTGTTACTGACTAACATGGGAAAAATGAGGTTATGTTTTTTAGGAAAAATTTTAAAAAGGGTCATTCATTTTGTTTTTGTCTTCTTTTTCCCACAAGAAATTGGCCTATTTCACAATATCCCAAATTATAACCAAATTACTTTTATATCTGAAGTGATTGAAAAATTACTATCACTTTAGATCAAGGAAAGTTTAAAAAGAGCTTCACAAACATTTTTTGAGTTCCTAACACCAATCTCAGTGAGGTCCTAGGTGGGACTGTAGGATAATAAATAATTGAAATATGTTGTGGTAAGAGCTATAAAAGAGGAAAGTACAGAACTATGACCAAGTAGAAGTGCCTTCTGCTTAGAGACCACACAAGTGGATAGGTTATAGCCAATGGTGTGCTGGCCCTAAAGGATGAAAAACACTTGGCCAAATGGACAGGGCAGTTGGAGTCTCATCCAGAAAAGTAGAATCTAGATATATAGAATTGGTTAATATATCTAAGGTTATAAGTAAGGTGCCTGGGCTATCAGAAGGAAAAATATAGAAATCTCGAACAGGAGGACTCACTAGCAATAAAGAAATAAAATAAATCACATTACATGAATAACTAAGTATAGAAATTAAGAAGGAAAAAGGACGGAAACAGGAAATTGAAGGGAAGTCTAGGAGATAACATTCCTACTTTTGTGCATTCAACTTACATTTTTAAAAAGTTTTTTATGTTGTTACTAAATACAAATCAATATTAGACCAAGAGTTAAAGAAGTCTCAATAAAATAACTCACTCAAAGCAGTTCCACCAAAACAAAAATATAACTATTTTCCCTTTTCATGATACTTTCCAGTTCTTAACCATATATATATAAATTTTGGATATTTACATAATATAGAAACAATTAATATTTTGCCTTAGTTAACAATATAATGATCATACATTAGTCTTATATCTGCCATATATTCCTGACAATATTTTTCTCATCTGTAGATATGCCATAGAGGTTTTAAATATTTTTAGGGGTTGCACAATGTAGATTTGCCAAAATGTATTTGCAAAATGCCAATTTAGTTATAAGCAATACTTTGGTACCATAAACAATGTGGCAATAAACTTGCTAATGCTTTTTCCCTTTTGAATTAGTTCCTTATGATTCATTCCTGGAAGAGTATCAATAGATCAAAATAGGTAAATATTTTAATAGCTATTGATAAATATTTTTGTATTATCTTTATAAGTTATGTATGCTTAAGTATCTCTCTCCCAATTAGTTTCCAAATTATTTGATGCTAGAGATCATGCTTTTTAATTAATGGACTCCAGGACCTAGTACACTGCTTGGCACCTAAGAGATGCTTAATATTACTTGCTATACATGTGTGGCTGATTGATAGTTGCCACAAACTATTCATTATTCCTCATTTTAAGAAACATAATTTGAATTTTAGCTGGCATGTCATGAACCCATCTTGAATATAAATATAACATTAGCTCCACATAGCTCTCATGTAAGCTATGTGGAGCTAATGTTAGATGTAAAGTTAAATTCTGGCCAATAGTATTACACAAAATTTCCAAGGAAGCTGCTTAAAAGGTGATGTAGCTAGCAGATTGCCCTCTTGTCCTTTATACAATTATCTTTCCTGATTCCTGGAATGTAGGTGGTGATAGCTAGAGCTCCAACGGCCATTTTAGACAATGAATTAACTTTGAGAATAGAATCCAATGCTAGGTAGGGTAATAAAATAAAACCAAAAAAAATCATAGAAGTAGCCTTTATCCCTAATAACCATGGAGTTTCCACATCTTCCCTTGACTGCTTGTGTCAGCACTTACTTTATATAAGAAGAATATACATCTACCTTACTTAAGCTGATTTCACTTCTGGAATTGATTTCTCAACAACTGAACTAAAAAGCAAATAAGAAAATAATATTGAATGAATTAAGTAACTGATAAAAATCATGTCAATAAAAAAGAGTGTATCAATTATTCTCAATCTTGACTATATATTTTTCAATTTTAGAATTTATTCATTTTATAAATTAGAAATGCCATCTCAGATTTTAAAAGTTACATTTATTTTATTAAGAATATTTATTTTAATGTTTTTAAATATATTATAAATTAGCTATCTGACAGTGTGTTTATTTGAATCTTAGAACTTTGTCATCATTAGTTGTAATTACCTTTTTATATGGTATACAGAATAGAGTAAAAAGTAAACCATGACACCACTTATAATATTTTTATCTGTCTTTGTCTCTATTTAAGCGATTTATTATTTTTATAACATTTTACAATACTACATATACATTTCTAATTTTCCTTTGTAATGTTTCAGAAAAGATAAATTCATTTTTCCAATAGAGAATTGAAAAATATTCACATTTATTCATATTTAGTTTCCCAAGATTCATTTTAATTTCCAAATCTATCTAGAATTGAATTTTGTGAAACAGTTCTTTTAATTTTTTTTACACTTAATTTTTAAAGTGTCTTTGTACACCAAATATAGCAAATCACCAGAATTTGAATCCTGGGTCTGATATATTTCTTAATCTTATTATATGAGGGCTGTCCAGAAAGCATTTAACCATGTAATATGAAAAACAGAGAAATTTATGGCTGTATTTTTTCTGCCTTTGTATTTGAATTTCTTCATCTTCAAAATTGAAAATGTGTTTAGGGATTAAAATATAAAATGTTAGCATAGTGCTTAGCCCATAGTATTTTGTTCTATAATAGTCCCTTTTCTATAAACTAAGCATTTTACTGCATTCATTAAAAAAGAAGTTAAAACAATTACATTAGCTTAATGTTCAGTTTAGTTATTTTTGAAATTAATTGTTTCTAAAATCTCGAATTAGGCTGCATTTCAAGACTTGCATCTTTAATTTGTACTTCTTGAGAGGCACATGTGTCCATCAGTGGTTCTCAACCTTTCTAATGTCGCAACCCTGCAATATAGTTCGAAGGGGTGGGGACCCACAGGTTGAGAACCACTGAATGTATTTTTTTCCAAGTCGAATGATATGTTCCTTGTTTTTTAGGGGGAAGTGGGTTTCACTGAGGTCAAAGTGGGTTTCACTGAGGTGCAAGAAGTGGGGGAAATAGCTGCACAGTTAATATTTTTATTCCTAGGTAGGGTTTTCCAAAATATTTGGAGGTGATTAATGCTTATTCCTCAGAAATTGATAAAGTTTGCTGGATTCTGGATTTAGTGGACACATTTCACTGAGGAAAGCTTCTGAGAGGTAGAACATTCATTTTTCTTTGCATTTAGTTCCCAAATGGAGACAAATAGCTTGAAAGCAATATTAACCTTAATGTGCTTAGGCTATTTATCTTAATAAGAATCAGTCTGAAAACAAGAAAACCAAGCCCATAAAAATGATTTTATTTAATCACACAAGTACATCTCACCAAAAATCTTCAGTTATTTCCATAGGGCTTCATTCTAACTTCAGCAATTCATGCACAAATTCTATGGATGTTTGTAAAAACTGGGCATGTTGAATTCTGGGCCAAATTTGGTTGTCATGGATGAATTAGCCAAAGAGGGCTTTAGATCATTTTTTTTTCAAACATAAAGTGCTCTCAGTCTGTAATTTTTTTCCATCTTTCCAAATTTATTGACCTAATCCAGTAATAATTATTGAATCTCCATAATATACATCAAACCACACTTTCATGCAGGCATCATAGAGGCAGTGGCCTTAAAACATTTACCTTTCCACATAAATGTTAATAATCTTACAGTAATATTTCATCATAGCTCAAAGAGAATATTGTGACATGCTTTGTGACAAGGTCAATTTCACTTAAGGAAAAATGCTAACATTTTAAAGTCAGCCATTAAATTAGAGTTATTATTGCATTTTCGTTATCTTGTTACAGGACAGTAATCTGATTTCAGTAGTGCCACAGTTATTTAGGTAGGCTTACAATATTTGCTCAAAGTCACAATGCATAAGTGAAAAAATTTATATGATTTTTCTAAGTTCCAAAAATATCTATGTTTCAGGAAATCTGCATTTAAAAATGTTTATCTAGATATTTTTAGCATGTGAATTTTTTCCTGTAAAGTCAAACTTCTTCAAATTGCATGCAACTAGTTAGAATAATACTGCTTCCTTCCAGACCTAACTCCAGCACTCTCCTTAGTGAGTAAATTTAATGCTAAATTTTTATGTACCTCGTGCTACACATCAAGATTGTCTTATAGTAAACATCTACAGGTCCTGTCATTGTATCTTAAGGGAGATCCTACTAATGACTCATTCACTTTGCCTGAAGTCATTTACTGTTCTTTTCCTGAAGTGCACTGTAAAAGACATCCATAGACACTGTGGTGGATTATACTAGACTGTATATTGAGTTCTACTCATATTGCAGTATGCCTTAAGAATTTTTGCAGAGCTTTAAAAATTTTTAGTTACATGGTCTGTTATGAATCCTGCATTTTTAACAAGCCCTCTTAGTGGTTCTGATGTTATTCATTCACAGTCCACACTTTTGACAAACATTAACACCCTGAAAGTGGAAATTGAGTTGACAATAAAGAATGTGGTGCAAATCACAGGGTCAGGAATGCTGTGTGCATGTTGTCATTTGCGTCAATTTGCCAAATCTGGGAAAGCTTAATGTTATGGGGGCCTAATAACCACTTGGTTTTTAGAAAGTAGTCAATAATTGGGAATTAAATCAAATGCAACTTTTTATTGACTGTTATGTCTTACAAATATTGCTATTCTGATAGTATCTGTTGTGATTTTTACATCATTGGTATCTATGACTATGGGCTAAATTGTGTAACCCCTTAAATTCACATTTTTGAAATTCTAACCCCCTTTTCTTCAGATGGAACCAATTTTTGTCTATAAGGGGTCTTTAATAATTATGCCAGGATAACAGGCATGAATAGAGGCTGTCCTGGAAGACTGAGACCTATGTCTCCTCCAGTTATAAGGTATACAGAGCTGGATTGCAAAGACGTACTCAGGTTTCACCTCGTGGTATTTGGCCTCATGAAAGAGAACAAACCTGAAGATACAGTATTTCATACCTCCTCATTACAAAAGCAATGGTTTATACCTGTTATATATTATTTTTCTGCACTGTATTTTTTATTAATATAAAAATACATTTGGAGGACTTCTAGTAATGTCAGCAGAGTTAAGTGGTCATGCAAACAAATAACAATGATAAAATTTGAACACAATTTTAACTACTACTTAAAGACCCTGCAAAACATGCAAAAGTGAAAGGATTCTTGAAAAATTGCCA
Source organism: Lyroderma lyra (assembly GCA_004026885.1). Classification (NCBI taxonomy): domain Eukaryota; kingdom Metazoa; phylum Chordata; class Mammalia; order Chiroptera; family Megadermatidae; genus Lyroderma; species Lyroderma lyra. The sequence goes on along the minus strand of PVJL010009881.1, from coordinate 14,361 downwards.
CAAAAGAGTTTATAGCTTTCCTGCTCAAGCACACTTTCCAATTCCCAGGATTAGGAGGTAGAAAACCGCAAGTAGCCTTATTGTCTTGGCTTGAGGTAGCAAAGAGAGGCCAGGGTTTATAAAAACAGCTAAAAAGTATCTAAAACCAGACAGAAGTCACTGAAGAGTATGCTCTTGGAAAGCTGTTACGGAAAGTGTGAGAGCCGTGAGTTTTTCACTTTTTTTGATCAGGCATGCTCCCTGAAAACTGTGGCTGTGAGAGGAGAAAATGTAGCCTTATTCACTTAGTTAAAGATGGCCAAAAGAATGCACTGTTGGAAGAGAAACTGGAAACTTAAGGGGAAAATTCTGGAGGTAAGAGGAAAAGAGAAAGAACAGATCCCCCATCTGCATATAACCTCTGTGCAAACCCCAGACTTCTAAACTCCATGCGCAGTGAACTAGGGGGCTGGGTCAGGAAAGAAAGACACTAGAGAGAAACTTATCCCTAAAAGCCTTTGTTGCACTGGGAGAAATTTTGTGAGTTGGCTGCTTTTTGAATGGAAGGCATTTCCTAACTCTTGCACAGCTCCTTTGGAAGACAGCCATTTTGGGTTGAGGTGTCAGAAGATAGAGTTACAAGTTGGTGGAGAAGATGCAGTTTTAAGAGGATTTTCCCGAGGTAAGGAATCCACAGAGACTAGGAACCACACAATCTAATTGGATAGTTTGCCCACATGCTTGAATGAATCACCATAATTTCCAAGCATAGCAGGTATGCAGCAGGGGAGCAAGATTAAAAAAAAAAAAAAGGAGTGCAGATTGAAAGTTCAATCCAGACAAGTTAACCCCTATTTAGAACTAAAGTTAAAACAAGGGCCCTCTGTTGGTATGAGGAATACACGCACAAAGAAATTGGGATGCAGTGGTCAGTGAGGGTCCATGAGGACAGCTGAGAACAAGAAATCCAGACCTCCCTCTGCTCTTCTGTCACTCAGCATTACAGAGCACTGACTGCAGAGCAAACCTGCCAGGGTTTTCATTCCTGCTTCACTGTTCACTAGCTGTGTGAACTTCAGAAAACTGTTTAACTTCTCTGTGCCTCTGTTTCCTCATTTCTAAAAGGACAATAATAGTACTTCCTGGTTTGGGCATCTGTGAGGATTTCAATGAGTAAATATAAGCAAGGCACTTAAAAAGGCTTGCATCATGTTAATATGAGGACAATGATAATATCATAGAAAAGGGTTATAATTCAATTTTCCTTTCAGCACTTATACACAATTCCAGGGTGAAAGGTGAGTTTGGAGGAAGAAACCTTGAGTTTATTAAAAACACTCGGAATTCGTTTTGATAACCCTAAATTGTAAAGTAACAGAAGCACAAAATGCAGTTACATAGAAAAAAATACATTTGTTTTCTTTGTATAACCAAATTCGTGACTTTAGATTTGTACCTACTGCTCACACACACACATACATGCATGCTTACATCCAAACTCAAACATGCTGTTGGCTCATACAGGGTACACTGGATTATACCTCACTGTTTTCCACTCTTGAGTATTTTATGAATAGCTTAAATTTAGTTCTGACTTCTTCTTTTTCTAATCCAAATAATCAGGAAGTTATAAAATTTCCACCTTTTCAAGAATTTTGTCTCATTTCTAATATTATTGCATTCTGGTTATAAAATACACAAAAATAATTTTAATTCCATTTATTTATTATAGGATTAAAATTTTCATATCATTTAAATTTTTTTCCTTCCTGATCATTTATGCACTCAGACCCTCGCTGTTGCCTACCATGAATGTCTTGGCTAAACACTGGGATACAATGATAAAACTCACTGGGCAATGGAAATACAGACAGACAAACAACTTTTAAAAGAGAAGAAATTGTAGAAGTATTAGATGTAGGCATATAATTATAGTAGTAGCATTAAATACAGAATAATCAATTTAAGAATTGGAAAGCTAGATCCATGAGGGCTTTATGCAAAAATGTTTAAGGTTTAAGTAGTATCTTAATGCATGGGAAGGCATTATCTAAGCAGAGGTAAAAGGGATTCTAGAAACAATGAAGATTATGTAAAAGCCACAGTAGCAAAAAATAATAAGCAAGTTCAGGGAATTGTAAATAATTCCAAATTTTTAAGCATGGTGGGATGTAGAGAGGACAATGATGAAATATGATGGGAAGATAGAATTCAGATTGTAATTTGATTTAATTCATATGTAATGAGATCTTGAAATAAGGCCCTAGAGTAGAGATTGACAAAAGCGAATAGATTTTAGGCATACCTGCACTAGGACTTGACCACTGATTTGCTATGCCAGAGGAGAGAACATGGTGTCGGTGGGGATTTAGACTGTGGGAAAGGTCAAGTGTTCAAAGGAACTGAAGGATTACTCAGATTTCTGGCTTAGGTCATTAGATGTTATTAATAGATATTAAGTTTCTGTGATAAAGTACAAATTGAGAAGGGGAAAGATGACTCTGTACTTGCATATTTAGATTTCAAAATTCATGTGGGACATCAACATGGTGCTGCTGCAAGTCAGAGATTGGGAATTATAACTTGACATTTGTAATTCAAAATAGATTTAGGGGCTGGACACCTGTGTTTGGAAAAGATTGGAATTTTGCCAGTTCACTCATGTAGCATGAGATGAGCAGAGAACTGCAGACAGAGCCTTAGAAGGCCCAGCTATTTAAAAGATGTGCAAAGAAGTGGGAATTGGTAAATGGATTTATTAGTCAGGGTTCTCTGAAGAAATAGAAACAACAAGGTATATAGATTTATATATGTCTATATAAATCTCTCTCTCTCTCTCCACATACACAAACATATGTGTGTGTGTGTGTGTGTGTGTGCGCATGTGCATATAAAATCTGTATCTATATCATCTATATCTGCACCTTCATAGATCTATATTTATATCATTTACATATTGAGGTTTATTTTAAGGAATTGGCTTATGCTATTATGAGAGCTGTCAAGTCCAAAAATCCACAAAGCAGGCTGGCAGTCTGGAGACACAGGGAAGAGTTTCAGATGGAGTCCAATGGCAGTAGTCTTTTATTTTATTAAGGCCTTCAACTGATTGGATGAGACCCACCGACATTAGGAAGGGTAATCTGTTTTACTCACAATCTACTGATTTAAATATTGATCTCTTTCAAAAAATACCTTCATGAAAACATCCAGAATAATATTTGACCCAATATCTGGGTACTGTGGGCTAGCCAAGTTGACACATAAAATTAACTATCACAGAACTGAGAAAGATTTAGTAATGAAGATAGAGCAATTAAAACACACAGTGTGTGTGTGTGTGTGTGTGTGTGTGTGTGTGTGTGTGTGTTTAGAGAGAGAGAGAGAGAGAAATTTCATTAAGCTAACAGAGGAAAACATTTCAAGAAAAAGCAATTGATTCAAAAGGTTTTGAGTAGAATGTGAACTGAAAATATGCTACTGGGTAAAGCAATAGGCTGTCACTGTGATAGAATAACAGTCTTTTCACAGAAGCCAAAGAGCAAGCCATTGGGAGGTTAATGGGAGGTAACCAGAGACATTATGTGGCTTGTGAAGAGAAGTTACAGAGGGATGGCCAAAACAAGAACAAGGTTAAAGGGGATCTGCTTTCTCTGTAGAACGTGGAAAGAAATAAAACAAACTTGCTATGATTAACACCTTGGCTGATGATAGTAAAAGTGACTGTAGTTCAACTCATTAACACTGTAACTGCAATGTAATAGCATTCATAGAAACATGATAACTCTCATCCTAAAGAGTGATTCTCTAGTAGTGACATTTCAGTAAAATTTGGGGGAGAAGAGAACATTTTGAATGCCTTTTGAGCTCATGTCAATCAAATAAAATCACATAAGTCGCTGCCTTCCCAGCAAGTCAGAGTGGGTGAAAAGTGGCTGCAATAGTATATTGGGTAATTTTTACCATTTTCCCCCTAATTATTTATCATTATCAGTTAATACTGTAATTTCTAACAAAAAACATTTATTATTTATAAGCAAATTCTTATCTTATTAAAATAATATTCTCATTTATTTTGTATCTCTTCATAACTAAACTTTTTGGAAGATCAATACAGGGTAGTGGGGAAGAAATAGGAATAAAATATTTCAATTACTGGGCAAACACATTGTTATTAGTGAGAGCTAGACTTAACTTTTGGCAACCAGGCCACCCTTTATTTTGCAAAACTTAATCCAGTCTAAAAATCAAGAAAGCATAAACATCATGGATACATAATACATAGACAAGTCTATCTATTTCATATTATGACCAATTACTCTGATTTATGTCATAAAATAAAGCATATGGCCTATGTATTGCTTTGCTTTTTTCAAAAACTTACCATCACTAAAAGGGCAAGAACTACAGTTTGAGGTCCAGATGGTCATGCCATAAACGTATGGACAGAATAAAAACTGTCCCTAGTAGGATCTCATAAAAATATAACACATTTTGGTCATTACCACAAAATAAACTTCCAGTGGCTGGCAAAAGCACATATAATTTGAAACAGGGAAATAATCTCACTTGCTCCACTTGAGTTGGACAACCAGGTGCCTTGTTGCATTTAAAGAACCTCCATTCAGTAAAATGGGTTGGGGTCACTTCATCTGATGATTCTAATTATATTGAGGGGATATAATCATTTCAGTGTCTTGTTTTAAACTCAACAATGGACAATTTTAATGTTTAAAGAAACTAGTATCAATTTGTTTTCAATATCTGACAAAATACCTGGTCATGAGATGCCATTTTGTGGGGGAGAGAGTTAAAATAAGATCCAATACTGAAGAATTTATCACCAAAATCTTTCCTTCATCCTATTAAGAGATTTTAGGTGAAGATGGTTATAGTATTTTAGATGCCCTACTGTTCTATTCCTTGTCTTGAAACAACTATTAGCAGTTTATTTTGGGTATGGCTTCTTTATGTCAATGACCAACAGCCAACTCAATTTTTTTTGAAGGAATGGAGTAAGGGCAAGGTAAAAGACATCAGTTTTTGTGCAAGAAAGAACTTTGCATGTATGATTTCAGTCTATCTTTACAACAATATCATGAATTTGGTACAACTAAGTTTGAGGTACATGAAATTACTGCTTCATGGGTCAGAAGTTGTATAATATTGGCAGTTTCATGTGGTTCAAACGAAAAGTATTCTCGTCTTAACAATAAACTAACCAAAGCTGACAGGTGTTAAATAATCTACTCAAAGTCAAGCAGGTAGTATATTATACAAATATAAGTTAAACCTTGGTTTCTTTACTATTTTATTTACTGTGTTAGGAAAATAAGATTCTAAAATCAGATTTTGATAAAATTTGGAGTTTCACAGGTCTCAAAATCCACTACTAGATTTTATTTCTATTCTATGCTTAAAATTGTCCCAATCAGGTATGTTGAAGGGATGCAGGAGGTACCTAAAAAAACACCCAAAGCCAAAACAAAATAAATATAGTAGCATTGGGTTAGAATTCACTAAATAAATATATACCCATTAATCGTGTTGAGATAAATAAATGATTGAATAAATAGATGGCAGAAAACAGATAAATCTCTTGTGCAAAAGTTTAAATAACACATGTGGATATCTGACTGTAAGGAGGTGGACCGTAACTCCCCCATTGCTAAGACAGAACTGTGCATAGTGACTTCCCTTCAAAGAGAAAAGTATGGAAAGGAGGAAAATAGAGTAACTTTATAGTTGAGACACCTAACAAGCACTACCTCAAGCCAGAGGACCAAGGTTAACATCAATGGTGATGTCATGCTGATAGTATATGCCCTTGATATGATATGATGAAAATGGCACTTTATCTCTGTGATCTTCCCCAGGAAAATGTATAACCTCAGTCTAATCATGAGGAAAAAATCAGGCAAATTCCAAGTAAAGGACACTCTACAAAATACCTGACTTTTATTCTTGCAAACTGTAAAGGTCATCAAAAACAAGGAAAGTATGAGCAACTGTCAGAACCCACAGGAGACTTAGAAGATATGAAACTAAATGCAGATGGACTCCTGACACAAGTTTAGGAATATTAGATATAAGCTAGGGAACTCTGAACAGAGTATGGAGCATCATTAATAACAATGCATCAATATTGGGCATTGATTGTGGCAAATGTACCACACTATCCAAAGATATTAATAATAGGAGAAACTTGGTATGAGCACATGAAAATTACATATTTTTAATAATAATGGAAAACAGTTGTCTTAAGGACCCAAGCAAAATGGGAAAATGTCATGCTGAATACATCATGCTTTAAACATCTCACATACATTATTAGTTTATGTGTATTTGTTATAAAGCTTAGATTTTATAATTCACAGTGATAAATAGTTTTTTAAAAAATCACTGGTAAAAGCCACTGATACATCTAGGCATTTCAAAAGAATATAAAGATTGACTCAATCATTAGCGATACATAAACACTTTATTATATCACAGAGTACTGAGAACAAATAAAAATGGGTTCATGTCATGAATTACTCAGTAAGTTCTTCTAGTTCTATGATTGCTCTCCTCATCTATCCACAGGATATTCAAGGAACTTAATATATTACAATTGGTGTAAAAAGAAGTTCATTTAACAGTAATCTTTAAAAGTGTTACCTTAGTTCAATTAAAGGTATTAAAAGTACTACGTATTAGATAAAGAATTGGAATATTTCTAATCAAATTCAAAACAGTCATTTCAAATACTGAAGTAATGCAACAGTGTTCTTCCTACATACATTTACGAAGGCCACTGCTTCCTGGTATTTACATAATGCTATTTGAGGTTTCATTGCTTATTGTGAACATTCCGATGCCCTTGCAGTCCAGCAAAGAAATCAGTAGGTCTCTAGTCCACTGGTTATTTTTTCAGGATTCCTGTTTCATACCCTGTATTTATAATATTTTTTCAGACTGGTTAATGAATTCAGACTTAGTAAAGAAATTGAATACTTTCAACAACTGTAAAAGATATACTTAAGAACAAGAGATATGTTCAAAAGAATTCCAATCCAAAATATTTAGAATGGCCTGTAAGATTTCCTGAAAACTCAGATGAAACTTGATGCTATATGAAATCCTTCCATATACAAATGCTTAAAATTTATCAAATGATGTTGCTGAAGTATGCCATATATTACATTGTTAATATTCTTTTGGTTTAAAAAAAAAAATCCAAGAAGGACTTATTTCAAATGCAATACATTCCTTTTTATATAACATCTTCAGAATGTCGTCATTTTATATCATCTATCACCTCTGTCACAATTTTCTTAAAATTTCTAACCTCTCAAACTTACTTCTCTTATTATAGACCACATGATTTATGAATACCTATAGCTGTAGAGACAGCTGTGAGATTAGCATTGTAACCTATTGCAGATCACCTCAGAAACAGTTTCTTCTGAAATGTACTGTCACACTGAAATGGAATTACAACACATTTTGGGGGCAATTCTGACATGTACTTTTAAACTTACTTGCTCAATTGTAAAGAAATAAAGTATAGTAATGGGAAAATATGGGGTTACTCTTATTTTTTTTTTACTTCCTGTAAAAAGAATATATGAACTTTGAAATCAAAATTTACAATAATAAAATACATTTTCAATTATCTAACATCTTACACACACACACACATACATGTGTGTCTTCTGCTTTTTGTATTTTTAAATGAAAGAACCTGAGGCAAAAGCCTAAATTAACTAGCCAGAAGGCCCTACATCTGCAACCCAGTGATTTTGCTTTTTTCTACCAACAGTTCAGGACTTGCGTGCGATCATTTTTACGAGTGGATTATGTATGTGAAATTTACAAGCAAAAATCATTTGTGTTAGTTCCTTTTCCTATGTAGATAATCTCTCTCTATTTATATGTATATATGTATATACGTATATACATACCCATATACATATATAACGTATGCATAGAGAATGGTTTAACTAAAAATGGCAAATAGACATTGTGCCGGTGGTACTGAATGGTGATCAGAGAACAAATTATCTGTAGAAATAAGTAAAGACATTTTTCAAGAGAGGGTCCAAGTTTACAAGGAAAATGGTTTATGAGGCCTCACAGAAAAGTGGGTAAATATGACACCAGCTGGTGTGAAGACTCAAGACCTGGAGAGCCCTATCCAGACTCCTGGACATTGGCCAATGCATCACACCCTATGAGATAACACCTTATGAGAGGATTTTTATTTAATAAAAATATTTTTATTGTTAGACTTAATAGGTTCCAGGTGTACAATAGTACAGTGCACCATCTATTTCTTGCAAGATATGTTCACCACCCCGTGTAAGTTCTCTTTTCATCATCATGAACCAGTAGAGGCGACTATTCTCCATATTTCCAGTCAACAACCAGAGGAAAGAGTATTTGAAAACCTCTCCTCCCATTTCCTGTTTTAGTTTTGTTTGTGCTCTTGTTGATTTTTCTTGGGTACACTGTGGGTAAGGAGAAGTAACAACATGTTAAGCATGCTTCATTTCTGCTTTTCATTCTTTTTCCTAAAAAAAATTTTCAAGTTTTTAGGTCAAGAGAATTTTTAAGAGTCTAAAGTAGAAATTCCGGGATTCAAACTCTAAATAAGAAACATTGATTTAAAAAAAAAAATAATAATTGTGATACTGGCATGTAAGAATCACACCCAGCAAATTGTATAATGATATGTCCTGGTGCCCTCCAAAAGAAAGTAAATCTGAACCATAATAAGATTCAATCTGAGTATAGTTTGAGTTCTTCTTTCTATGAATTTACTTTTTCAAAGATTTGTACTATTTGTAATCGGTAATGAACACTTTAAGGCAGTAAACTATTTCTTTTGTTATTTTTTCGTTTTCCTGAAATAGGCAGTAAGACTGCCTTCTTCTCCCTTAGGCACTGACCTCGTGAAAAGTGCATTTTCTAGGGTCCTCACCACTTAGCTTCTGGTTAGTTTCAGCCAATGAAAAATGCTAGCCAATGACCGGAAGTAAGACTCTGCCTCTCAGTTCTGCTTCAAGTGTAACTCAAGCAATGGTGTTGCTTCCAAGTGATGGTACAGTGAGGAAGAATAAGAACACTAGGTTTGACACCTGTCTTTGTTTTACATGGGCTTTTGAACACGGAGCACATTACCTCATTTTTTTGATAATGTGTCTTCATAACACTTTAGTTTGTTTGCTTTGTTTTTTCCTCCTTTACCTTCTCACTACATATTTTATAGCTGAAATTGGTAGGTCTGTGACCCTAGTTATCCTAAAATCTCATGGAAGTCAGTATACATTGCATAGTAGCAGTAGTAATGAGAACTGATTTTGAGAACTTTTTATGTGTAGTAAGTGATGCAATCAATGAATGTATTTATATGTATTGTCTTTAACTGTCACAAGAATATATAAAGCTGAAACTAAATTATTCCTATTTAACGGATGAAAAAATGGAGGTTTAGATAGTTTCAGCTATTCACTATCACACAGCCAGCTCAGAACCTACCCCACAATCCAAGATTTCTACCTTATGACTTGTTGATACTACTTCCCTCATTCAGTCTTAGGAAGCTGAGATCTCTCTGAAATTTCTACAATTCTCATCTTTGAATTAATAAAGATTTGGGGATTTCAGTTGCTACTAACAATGTAACATCATTTTTGAATTATTCTCTAAGAGCCATATCAGAAGAAACTGGGTTGATTTTACTTCATTTTCCAGTATAGACTAGACTGTCAATTATATGAACAAATATTATCTATGTCTATATATTCTGTGTTGATTTTTTTAAGTAAAGATGTTAAAATTAGTATAAACATCATACAGAAAAAAACAAGATTATGAAATATAATAAAGCAGTGAAATAGTAATGGGAGTAATAATTTAATAGAAGAAACAACAAGATTCACATCTCATATTATATGCTTAGCTATCCAACATAAGCATCATGTAGTTTTATGCTGCTTTATTTGATATAGTGATGGTGGTATGTATGGTTGATTTGATCTAAAATCAGCTAGTCAGGTTCCTATGCTGAGGATAAATGTCCATAATCCTCTATCCAGAGTTCAGAGAATGCAAACTCATAGGTCCCATATATTAACATTTGAGTAAACCTATCCATCTCAACCACACTTCTTACTGTTTCCAGCTCTTCCACTCCTAGGAAAGTTCCACATAAATTATAATGTATCACATCTTGAGTAACATAGGGGAGAATACACTAGATTAGCTCAACAACTATTGACTGTGTTGACCCAAAACATTCTTCCCTGCTACCTACTCTTCTCAAGAGTAAATCTATTCAGAAAAACCAAAACTGGCTGGATTGAGGATTAGAAACTGCTTCCTCTTTCTTATCATTCAGATCTGAACTAGCTAAGTGTTCTTTTGATATCACGGTAATCCATCTTTTTTAAGGTGGAGCATTTGATTTCTTCACCACCAGGTCTCCCATCCACGTTGGAAATTAATCCTCTTTCAATCTCCTAGTCATTCAATAATAATAATAAAAAAATCTCATATTAGTAACATCTTTTCCAAGGAAGCTCAAATCATTTTTCAGATATTTCTCTAATCCTCACAGCAGTCCTATGAGGTAGGTAATGTCCATACAACAATTCTTCTCAACCAAGTCAGAATGATTATGCAAGGGTATTAAGTGCTCATGGGTATTATTCAACTGACTTTCATTTCCTATAAAAATATATTTACTGGGGATTGAAACAGTGCATTTATTTGAAAAAATCTATATGGGTTTAAGGATAAAATTTTGACTTGGAAGAATGACTGTTGTCCCTAGTATTTTTCACATCAATATAGAGACATTGCTTCTAGTAAGATGCAATATAAATTCATTTGGAAACAAGAGTATAAATTTCAGAATTGAGAGATATTTATCAGATTAGAAATATTAAAGGTACAATTTATGGATGCTACAAAATAACATTTTCAAATAATTATTACATTTAAAGATTATCTTATTTTTAATTTGTTGTGATTGCTGTAAGGAAAAATAAAAAGTTTAGATTGCTCTAATCTGGCCTAATAATTTGTTCTTTAAGCATAATACATATAATTACTAAGACTGAAGAAAAGGATGTGAATTAAAATTACATTACAAAAGATTTGCATTGGCTAAAGAAAAAAACATCAGAACATTTTAAACATGTTCAAACTACGTGTTTAGGTACCACTTTGAAATTAAACTAAAAACAGCCCCTTTCCACTAGTATAGTATAAAGATAATAATATGGAACACATACAGTGCTAAATGCAGGTTTGTGTAGTCATTAGCATATTACCTCATTTATTCCCTGAAATGACAATTATCCTCCTTTTCAGATGAGAAAACCCAAGGCACATGTTATATCAGTCATCTAAGACGGTAGACTAGGATTTTAATCCATGCTGCCTAGCATTTGGATTCTTGTTGTTTAACCCTACTCTTCTGCAGTACTTATATTACGTACTTAAGGTGTCAGCACATCTCTAAGGAGTTTGTTTTATTTTTAATTAAAAAAGAGAAGAGATTAATATAAAGTGGGAGCGATTGCTAAAGTTGATTACAGGATATCCTTTCTTCCTCCTTGGGAAAAGAAAGTTGGATAAATCCAATTTGCATCATGTGTACCACTGAGAATTGCTGGTGACTTCCTTCAGAGATTCTTTAGAAGCCTGCAACACCTTCCTCACATAGTTTTTTCTTATGCAAAGCCCTCAAACTTCTTTTATTTTAATTTTTATTTATTTTTTGTATGTGGATAGTTCCCTGGCTGGGAATCGAACCCAGGCTGCAGCATTGACAGCGCCAGCGCGGAAGCCTTAAGCCATGACACCACCAGGGAGCTCCTCAACCTTCTTTACACCTCAGCAAGTAAGATAACTATATTCTCTAAGAGAGCATTGGAGGTTTGAATAAATGAATAAACAGAATTAAAAACAACCCAATTAATAATAAAAAACAACCACTGTCTCCTGTACCGTGGTTTAGAAAATATAAATCTCCAAGAATGGCAAATCTGAATAAAAGAAATAATACATTTTTATATTTCCTTTTAAAAATTACAAATCAATTCAGTTAAGGTATATGAAAAGATAATTTACTACCAAATTAAAATTTAAAAATAAAAATATGTGACTAATGTATAATTAAAATGTAATTTACTTTAATAAAATTAAAATAATGGAAGTAGCTAACACTGAGTCTTAACTATGTGTCTATTTCTGTGTTAGGTCTTCATAGGTATGATGTGATTTAATTTTAAAATATTCCTGTAAAGTAAATATAATTATTATGCTCATATTTTAGATAAGGTAACTGAACAAAGATGAAAGAAGTAAATATATCAAGTACAGAGTCAGTAAGTGATGGATCTGGGATTCAAAATTAGTTTGCCTAATTTCTAACTTACAACCAATGGATTATTATATAAACACTCATAAATTAGTGAAGTTAATGAATATTCAGTGTAGTGACACTTAAAAATAGCACTTCATGAAAATAGGTACTTATATTCTAATCCTAGCTAATGTTTCCTTCATCATGGAAAAACTTCCCTTCCCTACTACTACTTAATATAAAAAAAGCCTCAGAACTCAATTAGGTATCATTTTTCATTAAAAATTACAGCCCAATGTCACTTATAAATATAAATGTAAACATTGAAATAAAAATATTAATAAAATTATTATGACAATTACAAAACACACCATGCCCAACTTGCTATTTTTTCAGGACAGATATATAGAAATATGTCAATTTATTGACATAGTCAATATATTTATTATATTACATATAAATAAAGATCCGAGAAATATATTCTTATATTTGCAATAAATAAATGCAAAAAGACATTTGATGAGATTCAATATCTATTCATGACTAAAATCTATTTAAAAAATTATAGACAAGTACCTGTTTAAGCTGATAAAAGTATTTACACTCTACAAAATAATATATTTAATTACAAAATGTTGAAAAACATTTTTGTTAAAGTAAGGAGTAAGATAAAGTTGTTTGCACTGAGTATCCTACTCAGAGCAATAAGTAAAAGAGCAATAAGTCAAGTAAAAGAAATCAGCTTAAGAGTTAGAAAGAAATAAAATTATCAGTTTGAATATGAAATAATGGTATCCCCAAAACTCTAAAATATCTGCTAGAAAAAATATAAATACAGATAAGTGGGTATAACCAAGTGGTTCGGTATAAGAATAAATGCAAATATAAAAATAAATTATATTTCTATAGATGAGCAAATAAGAAAAAATATAATTTAAAAAATAACATTCAAAATAGCAGCAATATATACAGCATTTAGCAATATACCTGATAAAAACCTTAAGAGACATTATGTGAAACTTGGCAAGCTGCTTTTATAATTTATATGGAAAAACAAAAGCTGCCAAATAATTGAGACACTTTTAAAGAAAAAATAAGTGCCCATCAGGTAGCAAGACTAATTCAAAGCTGTTGTAGTAGTTAAGATGATGTGCTAGGAGTTCTAAAATAGATTAGCTAGAACAGAATCCAAAAACATTGACACAAGTGGAGTGGTTTCAATTTACTTATTTATGGGGAAAAGATGGATTGTTAATAACAAATGCTAGAACAACTTATTGATTATACATATGGAAAAAAGTAAAATTGGATCCTTATCTTTACACCACATACCAAAATCAGTTTCAGATAGACGAGGACTTAACATCTGAATGGCAAAGCTTCAAAAGTAGTAGAAGTAAATATACAATGACAGCTTTATGGCTTGGGGTAGAAATAGAATTCTTCAATACAACACAAAATTCACAAATTATTAAAGAAAAGGACTGATTAATTTGACTACATACAAATCAACAATTCTGTTGACCAAAAGATAACAGAGATGAGTGAAAAAATCTACACATAGTTTGGAAGAAGATATTTTAATTTTGAAACATATAACCACAAAACGTATATAGTATATGAAATTTATAAGCAAAAATATATACACCCCCCCCCAAAATAGGGATAAGACATGAAGAAGCATTTCTCTATACCAGGAATCCTAATATCCTTAAATATGAGAAGAACATTATTGGTAATCATAGTATGCATGTTAAAATCACAAAGGCATCCTATTTTTTCATTTACCACATTAGGGAAAGGTAAGAAGTCTGCTGTTCTTATGGCACAATGGAACTTGAAAACTGCTTGTGGAAATGTTAATTTTCTGAAAACAAATTTGGAAAACTATTTGGTGTTATTTTAGAAACTATGTGCTAGGGAGTTCCCTGATGGTGTAGTGGCTTGAGGCTTCAGTGTTGGCGCTGTCAGCGCTGCGGCCTGGGTTCGATTCCCAGTCAGGGAGCTACCCACATACCAAAAAG
>PVJL010009880.1:0-53684 GCA_004026885.1 Lyroderma lyra | reverse complement strand
CCAGCCTCCTGTTGATGAAACACCTGAGTTATTTCTAATTTTTGCTATATATACAGTGCTGCTATAACTGTTCTCATGCCTGTAAAAGCTTCCTCTCAGAAACGTACCTGGAAGTGGAATTGCTAGGTTGTTGCATATTAGAATGTTCAGTTTTACAATAATGCCAGTTGTTTTCCAAAGTGTGAATATACAAATTTATACTTCCAACATTAGTATATAAAAGTTGATTCATAATTCCTCCTACCTTGGTATTATCAAATGTTCTATTTTTGTCAGTCTAGTAAATAATAAAGTGTATCTCATCATGGTCATAATTTGCCTTTCTCTAATTAGTAATTGGATTGAGCATCATTTTGTTTGCTTATTTAGCCATGAACATGTCCTGTTGTATGAAATAACCTATGTCCATTTTTCTATTGTTTTTCTTATTGATTTGTAGGAATTCTTTATACATTCTAGAATGTAGAGGATAATGTTTTGAAATATCTTCTTGCAGTTCATAACTCATCTTTAAATGTATTTATGGTATCTTTTGAGGAACAGAAATTTTCAATGTAGAATTTATCCATCTTTCATGTTTAGTACTTTTTGTGTCTTGTTTAAATCCTTCTACCCAAGATACTATTTTTCTAATAATTTGTTTATAGATTCGAAAAATATTTTTGTGTAAATAATATCAGTTGTGTTTCTTCTTTTCCAGTTCTTAACGCATGTAATTTATTTATTTTTTGTATTACTATGTTAACTGTGATCTCCAATGCAATATTGAACAGAAGCCCTGCAGAGGCTATCCTTGTTGTGTTTCGGTCAGATAGTCTGTCTTTTAATGGCGGCTTCAGTCTAATTACATTTGCTGTCAGTATTGATATATTTGAACCTATTTCTCTCATCTTAATATTATTTCTATTTGTCTTGCTTTTTACTTTTTCTTTTTTCTAGATTTTCTTAGATCAAGTTTTTATTTTTTTCTTATTCCATTTTTTAAATATTCTTCTTTTGGTTCTTTTAGAGAATTGTACTTTGCACATGTAATTTTAAAAAGTTCAGAATCAAACCTTATTTTAGCCTCTCCTTTTGGACTTAATGCACTTAAGCTTCACTCAACCCACTCCTAGTTCACAGTGTTACTGTTTTCTTCATTATTTTGTTCTGTTCTTTTTTAAGTTTTTAAAAAATTTTTAATTTTTAATATGATTTTATATTAGTTTCATGTGTACAGCATAGTGGTTAGACGTTTATATAATTTCCAAACTGATCCTCCTGGCAAGCCTAGTACTCACCTGGCACCATACATAGTTACTGCAGTGTTAGTGACTGTATTCCCTGTGCTGTACTTTACATCCCTGCGTCTATTTTGTAACTACCAATTTGTACTACTTCTTCCCTTCATCTTTTTCACCCAGCTCCCCAACCCACATCCCATCTGGTAACCAACAGTTTGTTCTTTGTATCTATGAGTCTGTTTCTGTTAGTTAGTTTGTTTATTTTATTCTTTCAATTCCACATAAATGAAATTGTAAGTATTTGTCTTTCTCTGTTTGACGTATTTCACTTAGCATAACACCTTCTAGGTCCATTCATGTTGTTGCAAATGGTAAGATTTCAATTTTTTTATGGCTGAGTAATATTTCATTCCATATACATACCATATCTCCTTTATCCAATCATCTATTGATGGGCACTTAGGCTGCTTCCATATCTTGGCTATTGTAAATAATGCTGCAATGAACATAGGGGTGCATACATCTTTTCAAATTAGGGTTTTGGATTTCTTCAGATAAATATGCAGAAGTGGAATTGCTGGGTCATAAGGTTGTTGTGTTTTTAATTTTTTGAGGAACCTCCCGAACTGTTTTCCATAGTGACTGCACCAGTTTGCAGTGCCACCAGCAGTGCATGAGGGTGCTCTTTCCCCACAACCTCTCCACCACTTGTTTGTATTTTTATTCTGTTCTTGATTTTCAGTCCACAAATTAGATATTATTGTTTTTGTTTTATGCACACAGCATTCATTTGGATATGCATAGGTGTTTACCATTTTCTTTGCTCACCATTCTTTTAACACAGACTTTGTTTCCTGAAATACATGTTTTAGAAATTCCTTCCATTGAGTTTCCTGTTGATATATGTTCATTTTTTTAATCTATTAATGTTTTTCACCTCTGTTCTTGAAGTGTATAGTTCTGTTGGGACACAGGTTTAGGTAGCCAGTAATTTTCTCTTGACACTTTAAAGATTGCATTTCAGGGTCTTTATTATTCTGTTGTTGCTAGTGAAAAGTCTTGTGTCATTGTGATTACTATTCTTTTGTATATGATCTGCCCCTTCTTACTGGCTCCTTTTAAAATCTTCTCTTTATCCTTGTTCTTTTGCAGCTACACTACAATGTGATGAATCTAGGCACTGATTTCTTTGTATTTATCCTGCTTGAATACATTAGTTTATGTATCAGTGGCTTTGCGTTTTTAAAAATAGATTCTGGAAAAGTCACGGGTATTAATATTATCTCTTTAAATGCTGTCTTTTCTCTCTTCTCTTTGTTCTCTCCCCTGGGACTGCTGTTAGACATTTTGTCCTCTGTATCTCTTAATATCTTAATTCTTTTTCTGTTATTTATTTTTTGTCATTCTCTGTTACATTTCCAAGGTCTCATTTAGGTTAAAGTGAAGCTGGATAGTAGGAAATCATCGATGACTCAGAGTTTCCTAATCTGGGTTAGTGGGCCAGTTTTGATACTACCTTCTCCCTTTTGTTTCTCACATGAAAGTGAAACATGCTTTTTAAAACGTATGGCAAAATAAATATAATGTAAATCCAAGTATTGATCTAAGGTGCTAAAAGCTGTCTGGGTTTGTATGTTGACATCTCAGTTACAAAGGGTAGTACTGTCCTATCGTTTCATGAATTGCCCCCTCATAAATGTACAGAAGCAAGGCATTCTAGCTAACTATGTCATTGAGACTCTTCAACACAGATGTGACAGACTTAGTGTGTCATAGGTTAAAATTTAAAAAAAAAAAAACCAAACCAACAACAGTGGTAAGTAGAAAATAGGAAGAGATGAATCTCTTAAATGTTAACTACTTTTCACCCATTGCTGTAAGGTCCAAGACTTAGAGGTAACTGTCATGTATAAGATTTGTGTTTTATATTGCTTCTATATTTACCTTAATACATTTAAGAAAGTATTTTAGGTTGGGATTGAGGGAATTTATCTATGCTGTTAAAAAAAAATCCGTAATTAAGAGAAATCATCATTATTGTACCACATCCTGTAGTTAAGTAGAAATATTTATATTTTTCTATTTGTTTTTGGCAGGGTTGTTACAAGTTGAGTTGAAAACAAGAAAAACATGCTTTTGGCGCCATCAGAAAGGAAAACCAGATACCTTCCTTTCCACAATTGAAGCCATTTACTACTTTCTGGTGGACTACCATACCGATGTATTAAAAGAGAAATACAAAGGACAGTATGATAACCTTTTATTTTTCTACTCTTTTATGCACCAGTTGGTAAAGAATGCTAAATGCTCTGGAGACAAGGAAACAAGAAAACTAACCCATTAGTTTTTCAGAAGCCACTTATGTCATTTTATTTTGCTAAAATCAATAAATTTGTGATTGTGTTTTGTTTATTCTTAGGAAATATTCGTGTGTAATGTCTTTAAGACCACTTGAAAAAAAGAAGTCTTCATTCATTTTACCTCATATTTTTACAATGAAGTTATTTCTAAGGGAATTTTCAGAGATAGCATTGACTGAAAAATTAGTTTTGGAAGTTATTTGCTCAAGTTTGGCATATCTCAATTTTAGTACTATATTTTAATGTAATTATTATATCTATATCTATGTAATTAGATGCATTTAGATGTTTGTTTGAGAGCTTCCTATCATTCCACCTCTGCTCACTACCATGTTTGGAGGTAGATGGGATCAGAATCTCCTTGCTGAAATTTGCTTGAGGTTAATGGCAAACATAGGCAGAACTAGAATTGTAGCTCCAGTTCCTAGGGCATTTTTTTGTAAGTGCACACTATCTGTGATGGACACTTGCTGCTTTTTACATCTGTCTGGGAGAAATTGCTAACAGTCATGGGGTCCTGCCTTCAGGATGCACATATGACCCAGTTTAGCAAGCAAAGTGCCCAGAGGTTAATCAGGGATGAGCACATAACCCAACATCTTTGTTGATA
Organism: Lyroderma lyra; assembly: GCA_004026885.1. Classification (NCBI taxonomy): domain Eukaryota; kingdom Metazoa; phylum Chordata; class Mammalia; order Chiroptera; family Megadermatidae; genus Lyroderma; species Lyroderma lyra. The sequence continues at coordinate 49,491 of PVJL010009880.1, read as the reverse complement.
AGTGGTATGATTGCTGTAGGAGACAGGGCTTATTTTTCAAAAAGCCCAGGTTGTATGTAGAGCTGACTACCTGAATCTAAATCTCAGCTTTTCCTTTTTCACTTACTAGTGACATGTCAGTTTCTTTATTTGTAAAGAGAGGTAATACGATAGCTACCTTATAGGATAATTATGGGGAGTAACTTTCAACTGGCATACAGCAAGTGCTATATATGTGTTTACTCTTTGTTATTTTGCTTGGAATTGTACCCCAAATGAGATAACCCTAGAGCTCCTGGTGGCATCTGTGCTGTAAGCAGCAAGAGCCTGCCAAAGGAAAGCCGAGTGGAGAGATGGGAAGACTGAGCCCCAAGGATGGCATTCGATCACCGAGTCTGGCTGCTCGTGAATGGAGCCCTGCTGTACTGGATGGCTTCTGTTTGCCCCTCTGAGCCGTCCCTCTGCTCTTCCCTTCTCTGCTCTGTGAGAGACATTCCCTTGCCCTCTGGCTTTTGGTTGGTTTCAGCAAATGGGACTCAGCAGCAGTAGATTGCAGGTAGAAAGGAAAATGAAACTATGCTATTTCCCTGCCTCCTTTTCTGCCAGGTTGTCAGAGGCTGGCTGTGTCTCTCTACTGAAGGCCATCCTGCTGGGCATTCCTTTCCAAGGAGTTATCCCAGTCACCCTCTCAAATTGCGGGTCCCTCCCTTTACTTCTTTTCACTTTGAGGTAATAATAGCTCCCAGGAGTTGCTAACCCCAGTGTAGTTCATTACCAGTTTCTCTAAATCCTGCCTATACCTTTGTAAATAGCCATTTTATCATACTCGTTTCAAATGTCCCTATTTGAAGTTGCCCTCTCTGGGACCCTGACTGGTAAATTCACCCATGTGGATGCTGGAAGTAACAGTACATTTCCCAAAAGTATATACAACGTGTTTCATGAAAAAAATGAGTTAGTTGTGAAGTTCGTTTGCTGCACATTTGACTCCTAAAGATTCAAAAGGCTCAGCATGAAAGTACTGAAAAGTCCTGAAATAAATTTTAAACTTCAAGCTAGTATTTCTTAAAACTTAATTGAGCAAGGAATGGGTACTAACATCTTATAGAAATAGGACATTTGGAGTATTGTATAGCAATCTTCAAATTTATGTAAATGGGGCAGCTGAGGCTTAAAGAAATTAAGTAATTTATCTATAGGACCCACAACTAGTTAATGGTAGAACTTTGTTTAGAATCCTGGAATTTTGATTGGTTCAGTGTGGTCACCATTTAATTATGTTATTCATAAAAAGGAATGTGGATTATATAAGGTTTGCCCTATAGTCTTAGCCAAATAAACTAACTGGCTTGTTTATTTAGCAGTTATTTTATAAGAATGGAATTAAAATAGATTTCATGTTTAGAACTGAGTACTGGGTATAGAGGAAAGGCAGAACTGATTTCAGAAGGGCCAAAGTTGGATTTCTCTGTATTAAGCTTGGACTTCACTGAGCCAAAATCTTTTGCCATTTAACTGGACCTGCAAACCAACTAACATAACAGTTAAGAGGGAGGGGGAAAAAAGCAATTCTATTTCTCAGTTGCCCCCATCTCATAGCTGGCATAAGAAAGACGACTCACATAGAAACAGAGACCAAAGGAATGGTTGCCAGCAGGGAGTGGGGAGGGTGGGTGACAAAGATGCGGGGGAAATGTCATCAATAATAATATGTTAAGTTTGCATGGTGATAGGTGATTACTGGAAGTAGTGGGGTGATCACCTTTTAAGACATAAAAACGTGAAATCACTATATTGCATACCTGAAACTAATATAGCTAATATATACCAACTAAATTTAAAAAAGAAAGATGGTCCACATACTTCATAAGAGCCTATGATCAAGGCTAGATAAAAATCTCAAGTTCTTTCCCCATAATGATGATAATAATACCTGTTAGAACAATGAATTGGCTGTACTTACCTTTTTTCTTTGGTATGATACAGATGTGTGAGCAAGGGATGTCTTTTATACTGCTGAAATTTTATAGCTGTGTATGAGACAGCATTATTATGCCTACAATAGATATCTCATCCTTGGATACAGTATCAGACACATCTTCCTCAAGCACCTTCTCAGATTCTTGACCTCTGTGTTTACTTTGCCAGCAACCACTGTCTTTGCCATAGCTACCACCCTACAAAGTGACAGAGTACCAGCAGCCTTCTGTGATTACTCTGCTTGAAGTCAGCTAGCCACCTACTTGGAATCCCTAGCCCATGCCAACACTTGTGGACTTCTAGGGAACCCCATGCCGCAGGGTTTCCCCAGTGACTGTCAGAGGGCTAAATGATGCAATCTGGAAGAGCAGTGAAGTTATCTGCCTGGAAAACTTGGATCAATGGACTGGAAGAAGCTGTCAGATAAATTCCGATCCTTTTTTTCTAATAGACTGTTTGGAAGCACAGTTTTTCACTCTCTTGTCCAGAGATGTACCATGTGGGTAAGCAGCTGTACTTGCCAAATGATTGGAAGTGTCCATACATGGCTCTTCATGAAACAAATCAAGCGCTATACAGTAATAGGCTCGTATGTCAACGTGCATTTACCTTCCACCCTTGTTATCCTTACTTCCTTTCCTTTTTACGCTAACTTCCTTTCTTTCTCACTCTCGCCAGCCTGGGTTTGCACTTTCTAATGATGTAATAGATTTAATATTTCCCTTAGACTCTTTTCTAGGGCAACCAGGAGATTTAGCGTACATTTTTTGAGGAAAGCAGATTCATTATAAGTATTATATGAATAAAGAGGTTAAATAAAGAATTTGGGTTCACCTAAATATGGGAGTTGCTAGGGCAGTAAAGGTGTGGGTGACTGAGAGAAACAGTCACCAATTAGTTCAGCCTGAGATGCTCAAAGTGTCCATGATTTGCTTTGTAGAGATATGTATGTTTTGAGCTTATTAAGCTTCTCAGTCTCTTGATTTTTAAAAGACACTTTGGTTCAACTAAAAGGCATCCCCTTAATTCTTTCACAGAAGTCTTAAAAAGAAAAAAAGAAAAAACAACAAGTATAGCTATACCCTTTATTTGGTCTTTTCCTTGAGGCCATCGTAGTGGCAGTATCCGGGATTTGTCCTAAGGTTGTATTTAACAATGACACATTTGATTTGGTGAGAATTTCACTCTCCAGCCTTGTATGTTCTAGGCTGTATATTCCCTTGGAATTCTATTCGCATATCCACCACCTCATTTTTGAGCTTGTTTCTTTCTTTTAATACCTTATCAATTAGAGCTAATAGCACCAGCTTATTCTTTCAAAATTCTGCCTCAAAATCTCACCAAATGCCATGAATGCGTTAGGTGCATTTTCTGTCTTCCATTTTACTGCAGGCGATAATTGAACCAAATTATTTCCTCCAAATACGAACAATTAAAAGACCCTAATGAAAATTTGGCTAAACATTTAATGAGTGTACATGGAAGACCACCGGCCACAAATCTGTACCCATGTGAAAGAGCCAAGTATAACTAGATACTTGAAGAAAGCCTCCAAATAAGAGGGGCCCAATTAAGAAGGAGTGGGGAAACTCCAGAGGGAACAGACAAGTAGAGAACAAAAGGGAAAAAAAAACCAGCTAAATACCTTCAGAAGAAGTATATTGTGTCTGTAATACAAGAACGTGATAGTATGAAAAGAACATGCAATAAACAGAGATTCTGGAATTTAAAAATGTGATTGCTGAAATGAAAATTCAATACAAATTCAGTGTTTTGGAAGACAAAATATAAGGATAGAAAATTGTAAATTCCAAATAAAGTTCAACTTTAGTTCAGAGTTGCAATTGAAACCATAGGCTACATGTTACTTTACCAAAATAGTATTTGTACTCACCATTACCTGCTGTTGTTGAGAAAGTTGGAAATTATTTTTATACCAGTTGCCATAAATTCATAAAAATAAAAGAGCATTAGCTAGATGGAATGAAAGTCTATTTGCTGAGAGGGACCAAAGCACTACTCTCCAAGTTATTTTTTACCTTGGTGTTTCCATATTATCCCCTCGAGACTCTAGTACTGAAATCTTATTTTGTATGTTAGTTGTGTTTATCTCATTTTGTGGAATATTATGTTCAATGGAGAAAATTCATTCATCTGTGCTGTAATGTTCAAAACAACATTTGTTGATTAATTCACCATTTATGACCTCAGAATCTTTATTCAGTGATTCTGCCACTAACTGGAATGAATAACGGGTAAGTCAAAACACAAGACTTTGTTTTGGCTTTCTTTGTAAGTCATTTCTTAAACTCATAATTAAATTTATTTTTCCACTTGAATCTCTCAGAAAGTCAAAGAAATGGAAAATAGGAGGAAAAACGTGATTAAGGACCACTCCAAGAAGTTTTTTTATTTGAATAGTAGAAGTTACAGGGAGAATGGGACTAGGGAAGGGGGAAATATTTTTTCAGTTCCTAAAATGAATGACACAGGTCTTTAGAATGAAAAAAAGGCACAAACTAAGGCTTGTTATCAAGAAACTTCAGAGTACCACAGACAGAAAATAACCAAAGTTTTCAAAGAGAAGAAACATTGTATAAAGAATGAGAATCAGGATGTCAGAGAACTTCTCAAAGACGACATTGGATGCTAGGAGACAATGGAGCGATGGTTTCAATGCTTCAAGTGAAATAATTTTCAACTGGAATTCTATTTTCAGTCACATAGTCAATCAAGTGTGAGTATAGAATAAAGACACACAAGGTCTCAAAAATTATACCTCCCATATATCCTTGAGGTGAAGATGTTTAGGAAGATACTGAAGGATCTTTCCCAGCAAAATGGAGGGAGAAACCAAACAGGAGGAAGAGCATCAAGAAAGCAGGAAAGGAAGTTTCATCCATTCAACAAAAAATTTTAGGTGCCTACCACGTGCCATATTCTTGTCTAGGTGATGGATATAACATGCCAGGTACTAAGTTCTAAAAAGAAAGTAAAACAGAGTAAGAGACAGACAATGACTAGGGCAGAAAAGGGATACTACTTTAAATAGGATTGTCTCGGAAAGCCTCTTTGATAAGGTAAAATTGAGCAGAGACCTGAGTAAAGAGAGAGAAAGTGAGCCATGCAGATAACTAGGAGACTATCATTCTAATGAGAACAAGTATGTGCAAAGGTCCTGGGGCAGCAACGTTTGGCATGTTTGAGAAATAGTAAGGAGGCCAGTTTAACTAGACCAGTGTGTGGGAGGGAAAATGTGTTAGAAGAAAACGTAGTGCAGTGGGGATAAAGAGGTACGTCGTTAGTGCTTTGGAGATCATGGGAAGATGTTTGGATTTTACTCTGAGTGAGATGGGAAGCCATTGGAGGATTTACCCAAAGGAATGACAAAATTGTAAAAGGATTATTCTGGATCTTTTGTGAAAAATAGAGTGCAAAAGGTAAGGAGTAAAGTAGAAGGATCAATTAGCATACTATTTCAGCAGTCCATCTGAAAGATGATATTTGCTTGAACAAGAGCCATCATGATAATAGAGTGGTAAGAAATGGTCAGATCCTAGATATATTTCAAAAGTAGAGCCAAATATGATCTGCAAACAGATTAGACTTTGTGGTAGACATGCAGATGTGCTGCTGCCTTAATCTGCCTTCCAAGAAAGACTTGCTGATAAGCTTCAGGAAGTGTGTAGAACAGAAACCCTCTAGCTATCAGCACTTTACTGAAACAGCTTTTGAAAACCCTTCACTCGAAGTCATTCCTCCCTAGATCTGAGGACTGAGCTCAGTGGGGATACAAAGGCCTTGCCACGTCAGCCTTACATTATGTCAGGCACAGCTTGCTTACTTCAGAGGTTCCTCTGCTGCGTCTTGATGTCTTCCTCTGCCCAATCCTGCTTCCTCCCATTTCCTTGACAGGCGGTATTCTCTAATAAACGTCTTGTACTCCAAACTCCATCGCAGAATCTTCTTTGAGAGAACCCAGCATATTGACTGTTGATACCAGGAGTGGTCTGAGCTGCCAATGGGGATTCCATCATATGTGACACATAGAACACAAGGAACCCCTGGCTCAAGGTGACAGTTTTCAATAGTTGTAAAATGAGAGGGTCTATCTGTGGAAGAGAATTAAACTAGGGGGTATTATCAGGTATTGGAGACTCATTGGAGGGAACTAGTAGATTTAAGAATAACAGAATTGGATGACTAAGAGCCATTGATGCTCTATAGAAAGAGAGCTTCCTTGGTTACATACAAAGCTCACCTGGTGAATAGTATGAGTGGCTGAACTGGTAGTTGTCCTGGGATAAGAAATATTGAAAGATCAACCACAGGAAGTCTGTGATAGAGGCATGTGGATGGACACATTGCCACCAAGTGTGGGCTTGAATGGTAAAGGTCTTTTTATTAGTATTAAACATTGCCCCCAGAGAATGTCCTCTACTGAAGCAGCACTAAACAATAAAGAAGAGTGAATGGATTGCCCAGTTGACATCTTCCATCCTGCCTCCATCTTTGACCACCTTGTGGAAGGAGTGAAGGTTGAGCATGGGATCAGTAACATGAGTCTCCACTGATCTAGGGTGATTCAGCTCCTGCTGCTGCTGAATGCCCAACCTACCAGTAACAGAGAACAACACTGAGTCCCCAGTATGACACCATTCCTTGAGACCAAGTGTCAAGTTGGCTACATTAGGTCCCTCCCATCCTGGAGAGACTAGTCATTCTTTGTCATAGAAATAAAATAAACACATGTTCTAGATAAGTTTGCTTTTCCTGCTGACAGATCCTCAGCCAGTACCACCATCTGAGTGTTAATGTAATATTAGATTGCAATTGAATATAACATAATATAAGAACTCAGATGGTGGTACTGGCTGAGGATCTGTGGGCAGGAATCCCACATAATGTCTCATCAAACCAGTGATCTTCTTTTACAGAAAAGGAAGTGTAGGAGTGGACCCATATCCACAGGATCTGCTGATGATAACACATATGACACTATCTAGAAACTGCCAGCCTGATAGAGCATTGAAATGATCTGCTAAACTTGATGACCAGTTCAGAAGCAGTCATGTAGGAACCTACACACATATGGAGAAATAGATCTATGTGGAGCAAGGGCAGATGGTGGTAAAAGAAGAGATACACCGCCCAGATTCACCTTCAAGAAAGACTTGCTGCCCAGCTGTAAGGAAGGAATGAGGTCAGCAACTCCAGCTGCCGGCCCCTTCAGAGTCTGCCTCAACTGCAGGGAGCTACTCTGCTTGAGGTCCTGCCCTCCTCACATCTGGTGACTGATTGAGATCCCCTGAATGCAGCTATAGAAGTGAACCTAGCTCACATGGGGAGCAAAAAAAGCAGTTAAACAGAGAATTGTGAGAAATAATAATTATTATTTTAAACACCACATCTTGGGGTGGTCTGTTATTCAGCAATAGACACACAAATCAGTATCTGGAGTGGAGTATTATCGTAACAAAAAGCTGAAACATGTGGTATTGACTTTAGCACCAGGTGGCAGGTATTGAGATTGAGAGTGGCAAAAAACTGTTAGTGAAGACTGAAAGGGCAGTGTGGTAGGCAGGATAATGGCCTGCAAAGCTGTCCACATCGTAATCCTCAAAACCTGTGAATATGTTGCCTTACGTGATAAAAAAGACTTTGCAAATGTGAATAAGGATCTTGAGATATAAAGATTATCCTGGATTATCCAGGTGGGCCCGACATAAGAGGGATCCTTAAGTGGGAAGAGGAATACATGAGGGGAGGTCAGAGCCATGGGAAAGGAGGATTTGCACAGTCATGGCTTTGCAGATGGATGAAGGGAACCACAAGCCAAGGAATGTGGGTGGCCTCTAGAAGCCTGGAAAGGCAAGGAAACAGATTCCCCTCTAGAGACTTTAGAAAGGAATCTAGTTCAGCCAACATCTTGATTTTACTCCTGTGAGATCCGTGTTGGACTTCTAACCTGCAGAACTAAATGGAAATAAATTTAATATTACTTATACCTGCTAAGTTTGTGGTGATTTGTGATGGAAACAAGAGAAAAATAATACCAGTGGTTAGGTGACTATTAGCCAAAGCTTGAAGAATAGTGAACACACTCTTAAAGTAAGGGGGTGGAAAGGCAATAAAGAAATTATTACATGCTGTAGAATGTAGAACCAGAGTTACGAGGTAACAAAATGCTTGGCAATACTTTTGCCTGCTATAACATAAAAGACAGAAAATGAACTGGAGGAGTTTATAGCTCTCTGAAGGAGATTTCTAGGCAAAGTACCAATTAACTTTTTATACCTACTGATGATAATGTATGAGAAAAATGAGATAAAGAAGGACTTGTTCAATTTTAAAGAAGAATTTAGAGGAAATATTTCCACCCCAGCACATATCATTTCTTATGGAAAAGAAAGAATGACTAGAGGGTGGGGCCAAATTCCCAGAGGGAGGAGCCAGGAAGCAAGATGAGTGACAGATTAGAAAATCACCACCAGAGGGATGCATTCAACAACAATCAAGGACTGTCTCTTGACTTTAGTGTCTAACGATTTTAGTTTTGTGTTCTTGTTTCTCTGATCTCTTTTTGACTGGGAGTGTCCGTGTGGTTTTTCTATCCACTTCCAAGTAGCTACACCTGAGAAACAATACCCAAGGAGTTTTATCTGTATTTAGACCTGATTTAGAAGTTAAACATATGCCATGATAAATGACACTTTTAGAGTACAGGGTGAATATATTTTGTATATGGGTGGATCAAGAATTAAGGCCAGAGGGTGAACTGTGGTAGTTTTCAAAGATAGCCCCCAAACAATTTCTCCCTTGCCTACTCTTCCCTACAAGGGTGAATTTCATTTCCCTTCCCCTTCAGTCTGGGCTGACCTTATAACTTACTTTCACCAATAAAAGGTGGTGAAAGTAAGGCCTAACCGTTTTGTGCTTTCATACTTTTGGATTCCTGAACCATCATGTTAAAATTCTAGGCTACCCTGCCTAGGGACCATGTGTAGAGTCCCTAAAGACACCACATGGAGAGAAAGGTCACATAGGGAAGAAATGAGATACCCTAGTTTAATAGCATCAAAGTCCCACAGATAAATGAGAGAATTCTCCTTGAACCTTCTAGCTCAGTTTAGCCACCACCTAAATGCAGCCACAGGAGTGATTTCAGCTGACCTCATTTAGAGAGAAAGAACCTGATCAATCCACAGAAAAATGAGAAATTCAAAAGTCATGGTTTTAAGCCATTAAGTTTGTTATACAGCAATAGATAATTAATACAGCAATCTTTTTGTTTTCAGGGGAAGGATTAAGAAAAGGACAATTACGAAGAAAAGACCTGTAGAGAACTGGGGGCCTAGACCTCTGTTTACATTTCAATGTGCCTCTGACTCTTTTAGTCGACTGATGGTATCCTCAGCAATATATGTATATTAAAAACTATCAGCCTTCTATAGCAAATTAATCCAACCCATTAGATAAAAGCCACTTTTATAAATCTCTTTTAGCCAGATCCCTTCTTCCTTTGGATAAGAATCGTGGTGCTGTAGAAAATGCCCAATATATTCTCCAGTTAGCAGGACCTATTCTAAGATCTTAAAGGATTGTACAGCCTCTGATTTATCATAACTCTGAAACCATATTATACTGTTGGAACCTCGGGCTTTTGTCATTGCTCTGAGACCATTTATGACACTGGGAATATTTTGCTGGCTGGTAAAGTTGGAAATAAAAAATGTTAGCGAATACTTTAGAGACTATACTAGCTACGCTATGAGTTTATAGGAGATGACATCTACATGTTTTACTTTCTAGACTCACAATAGGAAGCTTTGAAGAGTTAATACTACATTTTTAAACAAATATAAGTTAAACTTAGAGGTAATACCTATTTTGGTATTAAGTGTAGTATAAACATTTCTATTAATGAAATACAGTATGATCATAACAAGCATCCATAAATATTTAAAAACAGCTATTAATTTCTGAAACAAATGTATATGAATGAAAGTTGTGGTTAAAATTTTAAAGTAAGAGCTAATTATTTATTAGCTTAAAAAATACTTTATGTTTGATTGTCCTATGAACAAGTATTAATTCCACCTGGTTCTCTGCTGGGAATTAAAAAATCAAATAGTTATTTTATTTGCTCTTAAACACGAATAACTTTAATGTTCACAATCTTATTATCAAGGACAATGGTTTCTTTCAATAAATATGTATCTTTGCCAATACTGCAAATAGAATCTAAATTATGAGATCAAATTTTATAATTATTGATGACTATTTCTTTTCTAATTGCTTATATATTTTAAAATTTTATACCCTGAATCTGAGAAGTAATTTTTTTTGTTACCATCAGGTCTTTTTAAAGTTTAAGAATAATGGATTATCAATATAATAGAATAAAAAAATTTTAGGGTTTTTTCCAATCTCAGAGATTACCTAATCTTTTTATCGCTTATTATAGAGGATTTTTCCCCACAGTGCTATATTATTAAATACTTGCTATTATAACCTTTTTTTCTCCTCCAATTTGTCAGGCAAATATTTCACAAACACTTTAGGTAATTCTAGAGAAACTTTTAATACTTAAACACACAATAACTTCTGGTTTTAAAGCATAAAGCACTTTGCCAGGAAAGAAGAAAGAAAGGAAAGAAGGAGGGAGAGTAGGAGAGAAGGAGAGAGGGAGGGAAGGAGGGAAGGAGGGAGGGAGGGAGGGAAGGAGAGAGGGAGAGAGGAAGGAAGGAAGGAAGGAAGGAAGGAAGGAAGGAAGGACACTGATGAGCCAAGTGGCCTAATTTTTATAATCTTAGGGGAATGCATTTCTTTGTTTCCTTCCAAGACACATTTCCCTGAAAACATGTTTTTTGTATTTAAAAAATAGAAGTCTTTGGACTTTTGGAAAATACTTTTGAAAAGTTAAAAATGTTTTCCAAATTTAAGTCTGGATACTTCAATTTATTTTAACAATGAGAGTTAAGCTATTCCAAAAGTAAATTAATTTTACTTCGCAGATGAAATCAATGTACAGAGATATTTAAAGCTGGAACATGGTATCTTCAGAAGTCCAAGCTATCCTGCTGGAGATGTGGCAGGTCCTTGGAGCACTCCATGGAAAAAGGCCACACACGGAATAACTGAAGGACCTCAGTCAATAGCATCAATCCCCAGCCAAATGAGAGAGACCTTAACTTCTTTGCTCAGCTTACCCACCAACTGAATGCACCTACAACAGCAAATCCAGCTAACATCACTTGGAGCATTTATAGAAAATAGTTAAACTGGATGCCACATAACCTCTATATTAAGCAACCAGGTAGTTTGCTGAATTTTTTTCTATTGTTCAGTCAATGGTTCAGTCATAATATGAAAGGAGCCATAGTTGACAGACTTTACTGTATACAAGAGACGTGAAAGTTTACCAATCATTGCTTTATTCCACGAAGTTGCTGACATTAGGTCTTTAAATTTAATATGCTTCTAGCTATCTAGCTTATTTTCAGTTGCTACTGTCCATGAATAATTGTTATACATTCAAGGATATCAGATCATTTAACAATACCCAGAATAACATATTTTGAAATGTAAATTTATTGAAAAACAGAATATATTTGAAAGACAAACTTTTACACTTATTCATTCAGCAAATATTTATTGAGTATCCTCTATATGCCAGATATATCCACTTTGCTTGTGACTACTTTTTAAATTTGATTTTCACGTTTTCTTTTTGTTTTTGTTTTGTTTTTTGTTTGTTTTTTTACTGGCAGAAGCAGTCAGTGTTCTTCCTTTCTTTCTTTTTTATTGTTAAATTTATTTGGGTGACATTGGTTGGCAAAAATTATGTAGATTCCGGGTGTACAACTCTACAGTGCATCGTCTATATTTCGCATTATGTGCACACCACCCAGAGTCAGTTCTCCTTCCATCACCATATATTTAACTCCTCCTCCTGCCTCTCTCACCTGCCTCTCACTTTTACCCTCAGATAATCACTAAACTATTGGCTATGTCTGTGAGTTTTTGTTTCTTTGTTGTTTTCAGTTTTATATTCTACATATGAATGAAGTCATAACATTCTTGGTTTTTTCTGTCTGGCTTATTTTGCTTAGCATGATGATTTTCAAAATATTCATTGGTAGTATTTAGAAATGCAATTTTATATATTGGCCTTGTATCCTATGAATTTGCTTAACTCAGTTACGTGAGTGTTTTTTTTATATTTCTTGGGATTTTCTATATAGACCACCACATCATCTGTGAATAGAGATAATTTTGTTTCTTCCTTTTCAGTATGTATGCCTTTTATTTCTATTTCTTGCCCAATTGAATTGGCCAGGACATCTGGTGTAATGTTGGATAGAAGTGTGAGAAAAGACATCTTTTCCTTGTTCTCCATCTTAGGGGGGAAGAATTCTAACCTTCACCATACCTTTGTTGTTCTAAGTTGGTTTTAGATCTTGTGTACATTGGCTCTGGGATGGTGCAGGATATTTTAAAAACCCTTCCTAAAATGTTACAGTGTTAAATAAAGTGTGTAACTTTATAAGGAAGGGTTATTGGAGTATAGAGAAAGAAAGGTAGAAATAAAAATAGTACAGAAGGAGTGAGCAAGAGAATAGGCCCGGGTGGGAATGAGAGTGTCCATGAGACTTGAGGACTGACATATTTTAAGGCTAAAAGTAAATTATTTCTTAATTGATCTTCTTGCTTCCATTTACCGTAATTGATAGGTGAGCCTCTTCTATACCAGAATTAATCTTTAAACTGCAAATCTAACCTTATTGGTCCTTTGCTTAAAACTCTTGAGAGGATGAAGTCCCACCATGATCTGACCCCAACTCTGTATTCATCTCACTGACTGTTGCCCTTTACCTTATGCTTAGGCAATTTTTACATCCTTCGAGTTCCTGAAGAACACTAGACTACATTATTTCCCTGGGCTTTGGCATTTTTTATTTCTTCTCCTTGGCATATCTGGTCCTTGTCTTCACTGGCCAATTATGCTGTAACACTTCCTCTGTGACTTCTTCCCAGACCATACATTCTGTGAGAGAATATTTTCTTCTTCTGCAAAACACTGGACATAGTACTTTCATTATAACAAGTAATTGTTATATGATAATTATTGGTTTTGTGTCTGTGGTGTCACTGATCTGTGAACTCCCTGTGGGCAGGACAAAATCTTATTGGTCATTTTGCCATCTATATCTAACATTGTGCCTGCTATACGAGTATTATTAGCTCTTAGAGATTGTTGATCTAAATCAAATAGAGCTATAACAAAACGTCAGCACACGGTTTTTCCCTTTGTGGACTCTAATGTTAAAAATGCAGCTGTGTTGTGCTATGATGATATATAATTTCTCTGCTCTAGAAAAAACTCAACAGTATTATTTTAGGCAAATAGCTGTCAAGCAATCATGCTCATTTTTTCCCACTGGGATAAGGATATCCCAAAGGAAAAATATAATGACAGAAGCCTCTTACATCAGTGTTTTATATAGAGAGAGGGGAAGGATTTAGAAAATTTTCCAAAAGCCAGTTAGAAAAATTAAGCCCCTACGCAATGTGATACTTCTAACAATAATGCCCAGAGGAACAGCCGTTCTAGAGAATACTAAATCCGAGTGTGGCTAGATTCCATCTTCATTTTGGAAACAGCCACAGTTTTGGCCAGCCCAGTGAGACAATGGAATGCAGTTGAGGATTTGATATGGGGGGAAGGAAAGGGAACTAGATTTCTTGCCCTGAGGTAGTTGGCACATAGTTCCTGGTCCCATCCCTCCCCACCCCCACCCCTCTTCTGCCTCCAACCCTCTCCTGATCACCTAGGAAATATATTGGTGATTTGGGCAAGATCTGGCATTTGGATTCTGTTTGTACTCTTGGGAGTATTGAGGTAAAAGGGCCTTAAGAAAATCTAAAATGACAATATTATTAATATACTGTACATCACTAACTCTGTCCAAGTATGAACAAGTACCAAGTTAAGCCACAGAAAATGCTTTCCTTATTTTTTCTATTTTCTATAAATGATATTTTGCAATGTATCTGAGACAAAAGAAACACAATAGTTCAAACTTCATTAAGCTTTCCTTTCCCCAAAATATTACACAATTATATGAGTATGTCGACTGGAAATGGCACGTAAGTCTTAACTGACAATAGTTTATGGAGAAAACAATTTCCAGTTCTGTCTTCTGTGTCAGTCTTGTAGCCTACCTTTCCACCATCCTTTATTAAATCATCAAAATGTCATATGGCAAAGATGAGAGAGTTATTAGCGACTAACTGGATGTGGCTTGTCTACTCTGTTAGAGAGCTATCAGGAAATCTTAGCTATGGCTATGTTCGTCAAGACAGTGCTTACCCTTGGGAGCAAGGCTGGGTAGCAACTGAAAGGAGGCATGAAGAAGACTTCTGGGGTGATGCTCACACTCTATTTCTTGATCTGGGAGCTGGTTACATGGACGTGCTTAATTTGTGAAAAAGCAATTGACCTCTTCTGATTTTTATACTTTTCTATATGTATGTTTTATTTCAATAAAAATAAGTAATAATGATAAACTCTTTTCCATGACTGCACCTGCCTAATGTTTTGTTTGTTCAGGCCCATCTTGGTTAAAAACACCACTGAGCCCAAAGAATAGAAAGACCAGTAAATCCATGTCTATACAATAATAGACAATGAGTATAATATAATAATATAATAGACAATGGGTATACCCCCAAAAAGCATGTGGAGTATACATTTTAGTAAGAGGTCATTTGTTTGCTTTGGAATAGGAGGTCCCAAAATCCAGCTGAAAGGGCTGTAGCTCAGTGACTAGTTAAGACAGGAAAAGTCGGTCTAGCTTGTGCCATACTGCTCAGCTCTTCTTCAGTCATTTTCATATTGTTACAGGACAAGACTTTGGGAAAGACAGGACAGATATTACCGGCCCACCTTTTAAAAAGAGAATTCTAAGGCCTGTACTAGTTTAATAATTTGTTCAAGATAATAGAGAAAGTCAGTAGCGATACTAAGGTCTGGACTCAGGTCTGCTGTTCCCAGTGTAGAATTTCTACTTCATGTAAGTCAACAATCACTGTATCTAGTTCCCTCTTTTTGACATCAAATCAAGAAAATCCAGTAGACTTTCAGTTAACCAGCACCCATGGGGATTGGTAGATGCTGGATAAATGTAAGTAGACTCTCCATTAACTGAAACTTAAGCAACTGGCAAAATCTCAAGCAACCAGAAAAACATTTTGCTGGTTGCTTGAGAGTGCTGGTTGCTTGAGTTCTGGTTAACAGAGAGCCTACTGTGCTATGATTATTAAGAGAATGCCTCATTTGCCCTCTGCTGACCTTAATCAAAGCCTTCTTGGTTAAACTTTTTTCCATGACTACTCCTGCCTAACCTTCTACCTGGTAAACAATGCTTACCCTTCTCTGGAATCTCCTGGAGGCAGAAGATGAGATTTCTCAACTTTCCTCACATAGCAGATAAAGCTGACAAGCTTGTGAAAGGAATTTTGGGTGAAAAAAGGATGACAGAGTTTTATGGGTTACCCTCATTGTGAGGTTGTATCCGTGTGAGAACCCAGCAGTGGCTTCCCAAGGAGAGGGGGCTGGGAGGCTATGGAAGCAGTTTTCCTCAGGTGCAGGCAACAAGAAGGTACATTTTCTGTGGAAAATTTTTAAAAAATAATAAAGGCAACTAAAAGTTGTTAGTCTGCTTTTTCCCATCACCATGTGCCTGAAAACCCTCAGGAACCCTCCCTAGAAACACTCACCAGACCAGAGAGCAGCAGTGAGGAGTGTGGCTGAAGCTTTCCCCTCCTTGCAACCCTTTTGCCCTTTTAATATTAAAATGTTAGTTCTTATCATTGTAAAACTAGTCATAATTTCCAATGCACTGAGAGACATGGACGAGGAGGATGGAAAATAGAAGGGCTAAAATTCAACTAAAATTTTGAAAAAGAACAAAATAGAACCAGAAGGAAAGAGAAGGAAGGAATTTATAAAGGTAATATCAGAAATCAATGAAGTAGGAAAAAGTCTTAAAAATGAATGATAAGGAAGACAGGGAGTTCCCTGAAGACAAATAAACCCTTGATGGGCATAACCATGAAAATCGAGACTATAGTGTGCACATTTTCACGTATGGTCACAACAGGTCAGGTATTTTTTCTAAGTACTGGGATGTTTGTTAAACGTTTCGCTCGTTCAGTATCTTTTCTTTTTGGGATTGATACTCCTTCCATTGCTGAGATTTCAATCACATAATCCTGCCTTTACAACATCCTATAAGTAGGCACCAGGCTGGCCAATTCTTGTGGATATAGTGATTGGTCCAGGTCTGGTGTGTGATATAGGTAGGCCCAATGAAGTCCTTTTTGTGTACACTGGAAGCTTATATAATTTTACTAAACAATGTCACCCCAATAAATTTAATAAAACTTAAAAAAAAAACAAATTAAAAGAAAAGTTGTTTTGGGGGAGAGGTAAATGGGCCCTGGGAGAAACATACTCTCTCTCTTTCTAAGATGCTAAATTCTAAAGGACCGGTAAGCCTGAAGTTCCTGGGGCCCTCTGGCTGAGGATGACGTCATCACAGAAGATTTTTGCCAAGAGACAAAAAGGGAGAAAAAGAGAGTGCACACACACGTGAGCACCTTGCCACAAGAGAGGCTTCAGTTCTGGAGTTCCAAATGTTCCACCTTTGACCTTAAGACAAATAATACTTCTTGGTCTTCAAAATGTGAGTTCTGTCACTTGGGATACTTTCTTTTCTGGAAAGAGCTTTATCTATGTG
Organism: Lyroderma lyra; assembly: GCA_004026885.1. NCBI lineage: Eukaryota > Metazoa > Chordata > Mammalia > Chiroptera > Megadermatidae > Lyroderma > Lyroderma lyra. Next base: position 32,725 of record PVJL010009880.1, on the reverse strand, counting down.
CTTGACAAGTACTTCACCAGTGTGTTATCGCCGAATCCTCACTTAACACTAGGAGAGGAGCAGAGACCTGGAGAAGTTAGGTAAGGCAACGTCTTAGTCATGAGCCATTGATTTATTAAACAAAAATGACTCTATACTATTCTAGCTACTCAGGTTACATACATAAATAAAACAGACTAAAAGCCTTGTCCCCATGGAGCTTATATTCTACTGTGGGAGAGAGACAATAAATAGCGAACATAATAAGTACATAATATAGCATGTTAGAAGGGGACAAATGTTATGGAAAAATAAAGCAGGCTTGGGATTTCAGGAATGTGTAGGGCAGGTTGCATATTAAATAAAGTGGTCAGGGAAGGCCTTGGGTAGTTATCATTTGAACAGATATACAAGAGGTGAGGGAGTTTCCCAAATGTATAATGGAGGGAAGAGGGAGAATTTTAAGACCAAAGAAAATTTGCAAAAGCCTAAAATGGAATCAGCCTTGTTAGTCCAAAGAGACTTTCTTTTGTAAAACTCTTCCTTGGCGCTTGACAAAACTGGTCGCCAATATGCATATCTATAATGATTGCGAAAGTGAGTGATGCTCTCTACAATTGGGTAGTGCACAACCCGTACGGCTTGCACGGCACGGCCATCCTTTGCAATCATGGTGCTGGATGTATCTGGGGAAGAGCGGGAAGTGTAGCGAGCCAGGGGAAGTCGCAGTCAGAGGTCAGGCAAGACGCTGAAGGTCACTGCAAGAAATGTGGCGTACACTCAGATGCAATGAGGTGCCATTTGGAGGTTTTCAGCAGTGAAATGGCATGGCATGACAAGTTTTAAAAGCATTACTGTGGATGCCCTGCTGAGAAGACACAGTACTGGGCCAGGGTGGAAGCAGGAAAGGAGGGCATCGCCAAAATCTAGGTGACGGATTACAATGCTTTGTATCAGTGTGTTCACAGTGTGGTAGTTGGTGAGAAGTGGCTGGATTCCGTATGTATAACACATTTCACCGGTTGAGCCAACAGAATTTTCTGACAAATTGGATTTGGGGTGTGAGAAAATGAGGGGAGTCTAAGATGATGTCAAGGTTTTTGGCTCATGATACTCACCCCTCACTTGATGTTGAAGTTTTTGTCTAAAATATACTTTTTATAAAGCTAGTCCTGATTTTCTTATCTATGCTTAGTCAAAAACAAAAAATCCTGTCGAGATGAGCTGATTATAAGACAATATACCACGTAAACAATACAAGTATGAATATAAACAGAGAAACATTTCTTCTCCATTTCCTGTAAATGATTATTTATCTACCTACCTACCTACTTATCTTCTATTTGTTCACGTATTAATCACTATTACTACCATGATGTTAAATTATATTTTAATGCAATATTCCATTTACAAAACATTTTAGACCTTTATCATAATTGAGCCTTAATAGTCAAGTAGGTATATTATCTTTATGACATATGGGAGTGAATTACAGGGAGGCTCTAGACTCTCCCCTGCAAAGTATCAGACATCCTATTTTTACATATACAGTGTTGATAAGTTGAGTATTTGTTAAATGAGTAGAACCTATAGAAAATAATTAGATTTTTTGAGGAGACTCAAAACTAATTAATTTTCAAGCAAAAATTTTAATAGACAATCACCCTTCTAGGATAATTCATTGTATATATTTGAATTATAATTTAACAACTTCCACTAGGTCTTAAAGACACTTGCTTCCCAAAGTGAATTTTCTGTTACTTAAGAGTGACAGTGTTTTAGAACCATATCATGGAGTGGACACTGCTGGTGCCCTGCACAGGTCACCGTAAGAGCCAGCCTACAGAGGCTAATAACACTGCTATTTCTTTTCCCAGAGAATTGCTCTCATCCAGGAGCCTATTCATTCTTCATTTGGTTCCTCTGCACGATATGACTTGGCTCATTCCCCTTTTCTTGGGGGTACTCCTCCAATAAATCACTTGATCAAGTATCCCCATCTCGGGCTCTGCTTCTAGGGAACTTGACTGAAGACACAACATTTGCTCTTTAAATGCACACAGGACCCCAAACATATTTATTATGATTTAGTAGATATTTTGCTTAACATGTTGGAATGCATGTCATGGGAAAGCCAAAAACAGGCATTAGTAGTATCTTCACTTTTTGTTGTAGGGTGGAGCGGATTCAGTGCTCTCACTTACTCTCTACTAGGGTCACTTTCAGACTTCTTGACCCTTGAACATCTCTTGAACCATAGGGCCAGTTCTGGTAAGATCCTCAAAGTACCAACTGCTGTGGGTCAAGGCAGCTTCAGGTTGGATCTGCTCCTTACAGACAAAGTGGGCGGCATTCTATTGGCAGCAGATTGAAATTTTAATGCAATCTGGGATATAATCTCTCTCTTTGTAATGGGATCTTATGAATGAAGATGAAGAGGACAGGATGAAGAAGGTATATCACCATCAGAGAAGAGAGAGTGAACTGTGGCTGGGAAAATCCAAACCATACAAATTGTGCAAATTATTTATATCACAAGTTTCTCCAATGGCAATGGCATCTAAGAGAAAACTTTGTTACCAATGAAAATAATTTATTTTCTATGCATCATGAAACATGCATAAAAATCAAGGAAAGTTCAAAGCTCAGATGGTATTATGCATGTATATTTTCATCTTTGCACATAGACATATATAGACATATATTACAAAGCAGTGAGAAAATGAATGAGATGACTCAATTTTATCTTGCTTTAAAACAGTAACTTTTACATGTGCTTCTTTATATAATTTTAATGATATTTATCACATTATATCTTCTATTATAGTTATTTGTGTTTTATTTTCATTATGACTTCCCCAGCCTTATCACATGGTTTTGGGCTGCTTCAAGGGCAAGACATGGTGTCCCTCACAGAACTGGACACAATGCCCAGCACACAGAAGGCAGTTTGAATTTACCAAAATAAAATGAGGATGATGGCCCTAACCAACCATCAGCAAGGCACATACAGTTGCCCTTTTAAATTGTGGCTATGACTCTATTCTTACTATTGTCTCTTCTCTGGTAGAGTTTCACTTTGTGCCCCAGAACATGAATTTAGAGGACAGTTGTTAGGCAGAAGTTTATGGTTATAAAAGAGAATTGGACTAATTATCCTGCCCTGGGGTTGAAATAGGCAATGGGGAATGTTTCCATTTATCAGGGAGCTGGGAAACAGTGACAATTGGCTCCTGCCACACTGACTTGGTATTTCAGGTACATTACCCATAATAAAAATGTTTTCCTCATATCTAGGCCCTAATCAATTATTCTTGCAACACTTGCTTTGCAATAACTATTTTAGAAAAATTAAAGCTTTGGTTCTGTTCGTTTTTACCTGACTCAGCCACAAGGAGATAGGACTAAAATATTTCCTCTCTTGTGCTAACCATGCAAAAATTCCTATCTTCTTTTATTTCCTTTGTGATCTTCCTTTTTTCTCATTTATAAGGAAGATGTCTCCCTGTGTTTATCATGAATAGGAGGATTACAAAATGGCTGTTGAAAGAGAATGCTGTTTAAGTAATTAGTTTGACTGATATTTTGACCAAATAGACTTGCTTACCTCAAACAGGCAGGCTACACGGCAAGAGTTAGGTCTTGTAAGTGGAAACAAAACCCTCTGTATTTGAATTTGAATTTGAATTTTTAATCAGTGCATTTACTATTCTTTCTAGATTTCTTATTTCATTTTCCTTTTTAGTTCTTATCTAGCCTCTTAACATGAGAAAGCAAGATAATGAACTCCATAGCAAAAACAACAACAAAAATAAATTAAAAATGTTCCCGAAGAGTCCAGACAGGAAACAGATCTTGACTTCACTCTCACGTCTCCAATTACCATTTATCTAGAGGCCACTTTGTGTGTGGAAGCATGAGTGACTTATTCTTTGTACTCATTGCCATCCTGCACCTCTTACAGTATGACAGACCTCCATTCTCATCCTAGGGGCTGCCTCTGTGATCTCCCCTCTTCCAGATACCTGGACTCCCCTCTACTGTGAAGAATCGTTCTCTTTTCACTCTCCTACTTAGATTTCTCAGCTTCTTCAACCTCAGGAATCTTGTCCACTTTTGTCAGCCTTTAGAAAGGATTCTCTATTATTTATTTCCATCAGACTTTCCCCTTAAATGGAGTAATTTGAAAGAGACAAGGATTGATTAGGCTGTCTCATGTCCTTTTATTTCCTCATAGATTTTGGCATCCAGTTCAAGCTGCTTCAAAACAATCTTCAAAACAATTAGACTTTTCACATTGCCAAAAGTGATCTGCATCCAGGAGAGCAAGACTGTTAGGTGCCATTATGCCAATATATCATTTTCTTTCTCTTTGAATTACTTTTTAAAAGACCCACTTCCGTAATCGCAATTTGATGAATGCCAGACCCCAACATGGGGTTGGAGAGTGGGAATGGGTTAGCATGTATCACCAGGAAAGGAATACAGGGGAAAGAAAACCAAACAAACCAAAAGCAAAGCCTTTTCTTGTAATACTCAAACGTAGATGAAGAAAAATGCAGTCAATCTTTGAAATATTGCATATTTAATACTAGTGCTTTGACTTTTGATAATGTTAAAAGCCTTTAGGTTGGCTAATATTGATCTTCTGTGATTTGAACTAAATTTTAGTTTTGCCAACTGCTTTCTTTTAAAAGGAAGAGAACATTTGATCAGCCTGTTATTCCTAACTTTCTTTTTACTAATAGTTTTTATACTCTCTAGATATCAGCCCCAGAACAATATGACTGATTTAAAAGATATTTCCTGCAAGAAGCCTGATCTAGACTAATCTATACCAAATCACAATGCTTGGGCACCACCCAAAAGGGCAGAAAATATATTCTGTTTTACTAAAAATGCTGAACTTGAGGTACAAAGTAGTACCCAATAAGAGAGAGCTTGTTTTATATCTGTGACAGGATTTTCTGACATTAGAGGCACAGAGTAAAATGAAACAAAATGGAGCAGTAGTAGGTCCAGCCCTTGGCTTTGTGAAAGTGCCAGATTGTAATCACATCTTATTTATTTTTCAAAATGACACAGCAACCCAAGAAAATTTAGTCCACAAGAAGATTCCAGAAACAGTGCATCAACAATCCCCCAAAGTATATGTAATTACTTTTCATTCCTCAGTGTTGGTAGTGGAAATAAAAATGGAGGTGAGTAGGAAAATTATTATTGGCCTTGAGGATGAAATATTGATGATGAAATAAACTTCCTTGGGACTTTACTGACTGCTTAGTGTTATGCCCACTCACATTAGAAGTCAGTGAGTTCCCAAGGGCTGGTTTCTGAAGAAATAAAGGGACTCTACCTTTGCTTCCTGAGACTGAGACTCTCCAGGAGAGGGTAAGTATTCAAAGGAAAAGCTGTAGGAAAATCTGAGCTTGGATTGTTCTGTAGCATCCCAGTTAATCAGAGCAAAATACATTCCCAAGGAGCATTTCACTTCTGGAGCTCTACGGCACTGCCCCAGGATAATTAACAGGATTCAAGATCGGTACTGCTGACCCTATGTTGCTCAACAAATCATACTCAACTTACCTTTTGGTGTTAGCTTCTTGCCCACATGCTGAAAATGGGCATTTGGCCTTGTTAAGACAAACTGGGTGGTTTGGTTTGTTGAAGGCCTCCAGGCAGCTCTTGTGCATGGCTAACTTATCTGATGGACCCAAGACAAGGGCTGTCTTTGTGAGAAGCTTCACAGTTTTGCTCTTTTCTTCCCCAGTACCATGTGATTTCATGCCCAGAGGCCCAGACTAGTCTGCTTATTCACTGGGTAGGTGATCGCCAATGCTCCATCACAGAGAACAGAAGAGTTGAAACTTTACATGAGAGTTAAAATATTCACTGATGGACAGTGAAAAGCAGCTGAGAGGAAATCATAGAAAGATACAGGCCACCTAACAATCTCTCTCTGTCTCATTTCTTACCTTCCTTCCTTCCAGTCTACACAAAGAATTAAGGACCCCAAGAAATGATTAAATAGGGTAAATATAAAAAGAATGTTCTCTAGTTTTTAAAAATATAGGCATAGACTTTGTCTGACAATATATTTCAAAATAAAATAAAGTGCAAACGAAACGCCATATTTATATGAGGACCTTTCAAAAAAGCATTATTTATACTATGACTCATAAAATGATTACGTTCTGATAAAGCTATAAAGAGTGTACACTTGGGGGAAAACAATGATTTTGAACTGTTAATTATTTACTTCTTCAACAAATATTTGAGAAACAGAAACTTTTCACTGATGGAGATTTATAGGGTAACAAGTCAGGAGCTCATTGTGAGAATGAATTACTCAGAAAAAGGGAAAATGGATATTGTGTAAAAACAGGAAGACACATAAATGTGAGAGAAAACACCTGCTTTTCTATAAACACTTGACTTAATATAGTTCCCAGAAATGTTCAATGAAATAGCTGTTAAAAAGAAATTCAGATCCAGTTAACATGACGTTACAATTTCAAAGGTCAGAAGGAAAAACTGCCTTTCTTCTCTCTTTACTTCTGAGTTTTCTCCTTGTCCAGGATTCTTTGGTGATGTAGCCAACAGATGGAGTTATTTCTTTTTAAGCTTAAAGAAAGGTCATAAATAGCTTTCAACAGATTACAAATGATTTGACACATGATTTCAGAAGCTGGGAAAATTCCACAGATGCAAGAAAACTTCAAGAACTGATGGAAAGATTTTATAACAGTGCAGGCCAAAATTAACATTGCTAACGCAGGTTCTGTTTTAATTAATTTGGTGCAAACCATAGCACAGCCCTCTGGATCAACTGTGACTGTTAAACTAGGCAAGTTTGTGAATTCTTTGATATTTAAATGTAATGTTATTGCTTAACAGTGAAAGGCTTTTTGTTACTTTAAGGTAAAAATACCTCTGCTTTCATACCCAGGCCCAGTCTATGGTGTAATGTGAAGGATAACTAAGGCACTGTCCTGTCCAAAATTATTTTCATTAGACTCAATTGAAACAATATTCTTATTTCATACTCTCTGCATGGTAGAGTTCCTTTTCATTTCTATGAATGGCAGGGCTGTCCTTAAAGGTGAAAGGGACCTCCAGGATGACTGGTCCCCAGTTTTACTAAAACGTTTCTATGCTACCAAGGTTTTACATCTATCAGTCTAGTTAGGGGTATTAAGTGTCTTTTATTGCTTACTAGAGCAACCTTTGAGATTCCTTAACTGTTGGGATGTGAATCATCAAGATATTATAGTATTTATTTTTATTTTTATCTTTTCTAATTTACATCAAAGAAATTGATAGAGCTGCTATCAATTGCTAAAACTACTATCAATTTTAAGCTCCTTTTCTCTTTAGTTATTAGTCAGTGGAGTTTAGTTAATTACATCTGTAGAAATGAAAATGTCTACATTGGTAAAATAACATATGTCATACATCTAGCTTCAACATATATTAGAAATCACTCATAAAGTCTGAGTGCTAAAGATGGCATGTTGGCTGATTTTCAGCAGTCACCCCTGACACAGTCCTCTCTATGGCACTTGCAGTGTGTCTTGCCTGCCACTTCCTAGAGTTGCCAGAAAAAATACAGGATACCCCAGTCAATTTCCATTTCTGATAAATTACGAAAGTATTTTTAGTATACGTGTTTCCTGAATATCACATGGGGTAAACATACTAGAAAATACTCATTGTTTATCAAAAATTTATTAGGGCAATTTGCATTTAATTTAATTTACTAAATCTGGCAACTCCACCATGCCCTAGGTGTTAGCGGAGATCCCTCTAGTTGCTGGGGTTAATAAGTAGTAAACACCCTAAATGATTTCCCCAAACTTTGAATTTTCCAAGTTCAAATCTCTTAATTTCTTCCTCCCGGCTTTCCAAACTCACTGAAAATTCTACTTTTGAGACAACAATGTATAAACAAAATAATAACACTACACGCCACACACACATACATACAAAAGGCAAAAAACAAAACAAAACAAAAACAATGATTTAAGCTCCTTGACTGAAAGATTCCACTGTCACATATCCTGTACTCTCACAAAATATATACTGATGGTATGAAGCATCTTTTATCCACTGAATGAATAAATACAGGAACCAATTGCTTTATGATAGTGGTTCAGTTGGCTATTCCATTCTCCAACTCAGTACATTAGAAAAAAATTATTTGAAGGATTTAACAAATATTGATTGGTTCTAAATTTGGTTTTCTAAATCAGTTCTGTCAACTGATATTTACCTGGATAGAGCACATTTCCACATATTGCCTCTTTCAGGTATTTTTACTTAAAAAACAACAACAACAAAAATACCTGAAGCCTTAATAAGTTTCAAGTGCCTGATAAAGACATAGTGGGATAATCCACAAAATAATCAAAATTAATGAGTAGCATGAGGGATTAAAAAGAATCCAATGGTTCAAACTTTTTGTGACTAACTCTGTCCAAACAGGCAATGAAAAAATGACTTTTCACTCAGTGTTTTGAATCTTTAACAGAGATTACCAGAGAATGGGCCCTTCTTGGCCGGATGTCCAGCTCCTTGGTGTCCCAAACAAAGAATTGTGTGAGACATGGAAATAAAGTGGTGAAAAAGTAGTGAAACATACACTCCAAAGAGATACGAATAGACCCGAGCAAGAGAGTGGCTCAAGGGCCCTGACTGGCAAGGGAAAAGTACACTCCTAAGAGGTAGGAGTGGGCTCAGGCACGTCAATGGCTCAAGTGCCCTGATTAACATAAGGCTTTGGTAGGTTTATTCTCTTTAGTTGTAAGGGGTTATGCCTATCTCTGTGTGAGACCTGTTTGATTGGCGTTTTTGATTGACAGGGGCCATTACATCATCGTTTTTGACCGTGCATGTTTCTTCCCAGAATTCAGTCTGTTATAATGATAGTAATGAGCTTCTAAGCATATGTATGGTATTATAATGATGGTATAATGAGGCTTAGGTGAAATGAAAGTCGTTGTAAATCTTACTGTGCAGGCATTAGAAACTGATTTAAACTGGTGGACTTTTTTGTATCCTATAACTTCTTCTATTAGTTAAGTTTTGCCTGGAATTTTCTCCTGTGGTTGTTTAACTTGGGTAGGGGGGATTACTAATGAAAGGGTGGTATCAGGTGTTGACTACTTCAGCAAAGCAAGTCCCATAGGAGGGGTGCAGAGATCTTCCCTATTCTATCTTTCTTACCCCACTTTCTTCTTGAAAGGTGTGATTCCCATAAATCTCTGTGGGAAGTTGAGGGACAAGAGGTCTCATCTTCTGTATCTGCTTCCTGCTGAAGGTGGTCATTGTCCCTACCTATTGGGGATTCACGGAATTCTCACCCTATCTGATCTAAAAGGGGAAAGGGTCTCAAGATCCTGCTGGGAGACCGCATTGAGTTTTTTGGTTGGGATGGGCTGGAAGCCTTGCTGGGATATCAATTTATCCCACTAGCCCCTAGATGAGGAGAAATGAATTCAGTGAACAGTTTTAAAAGTATTGGCTCAAGAAGCAGGCCTCAAAGCCACCTGTTTCAGGGTGGCTAAGTGATGAAAAGTCTGTTCATTTCCATGAGCCCTGGGCCTGTTGACTTGTGGCCTAGCTGTTCGTGTAGGTGTTATCTCCAACCTGGGGTCCAGAAAGGCTTGAAAGGGATGCTGACCTACAGTGATTGTAATCAGCATGCTGGGGACATGAATTTCAAGTTTCAGGGTAACTATGGCAGGATGTAGGGGCTTTCTTATGATTCAAGTTAGGAACCATTTATTGCTTAAGGTTAGGAGCCAGGCAAAGTTGATCAGGAAGATGATGAAGACTATAGGAAAAAGGTGAAACTGGAAAGCTGAAGAACTAAGGAAAAAGAGTCTAGAAATTTCTATAGCGAGGGGGCTCCTTCGTTTGGCCCCTATCAATACTTTGTATTCTAATACAAAGCAGAGGCTTAGTAATGTGTAGGGGATCTTTATCAGACGCTATATTAATACAGCTTCTGATAAATGGGCACTAACTGTTACTAAAGAACTTGCTGCATTCGGATGGTTCAATAGCATGTTTCTTAGGAAAATGGCCATGAGTGTTATTTGGGTAAAAGCATGAAAATTCCCAAATCTGAATGCTGTCCTAGATTAAAAATAAGTATGGACCCAAAACTGCAAAAACAAATAAATAAACAAACCCAAACTCAATTTCAGTTAAGATTCAAAAACCACAGACTTAACATGGCTGACTTTTTCTCATGATTACCGACATTCCATCGACTGCATTTGTACTGTATTACTACATCTACTCTGTAGTGCTACATTTCATTGAGCAGTTTGCCTAGCCAGGGATTTCTGGCGATTTGCAGAAGCAAACTGAATAAAGTTTTTTCTAAACTGTGAAGTATTTGTTTTATGCAAATTTCAAAAGAATCCTGAGACCAAATAAAAGAGGGGAAGGTGATAATAAATCAAATGTAGCTTTAAATTCTGACCATTAGGTAGATTTCTAAATGGCCTCTTGTGTCTTTTACTGCTGTATTTTTGAAATCTGGGAGTGGGGGAATAGTTGAGCATATGAATATTATTAAAGTAGAAAGAACACACAAACATTAAATGATCCCTAAATGGCATTGTATCCTCCTATTCATCACTCTGACATGTTTTTGACGCTTGTATTTTTATTATTACATGAAAAGCAGGAGGAAAAATATCTTTTTTTTTAAAAAAAGAAGAAAAATAGATTATTCTTTATCAGGCCTATACTCACATTCTACAATTACCCTGGCATCTTTGCTTGGCCTTTTGAGACCTTGTACATTTGTAATGCTAAACACTATTAATTTGCCTAATTCCACGATTTGTTCCAAGGAACTAACTAAAGAAAGAAGTCTTTAGGATCCTGGAAAGAACTTGCTTCTTTCCATCTGCTTTCTGTAGATTTCCTGTGACCTTCCTATCTTCTTGCAGCCCAACAACTGGCTTGACTGATTTTCTATGTTGGGTTCAGAAAATAGTTTGCGGTTGAATAAACACAATCTGAATCATCTCATGGGTGAGGTTTAAACAATGAGATGAGAAGGTTCAGCCAATTTTGAGTTTTATTTACACATGATATTCGTGGTCCTAAAGAGTGGTGGGAGGATCAACCATTTACTTCACACCAGCCGGGTTAATAAAGGAGTTTATCTCCTTTCAGTAACTTTGTAGAATATTGTTAGGCACCATGGAGAAAGTGATGAGAGAGTTTGATTTTATTTAGTAAGTACAGATCCAAAGGAAATGTATTATTTAAAATTTTTATAAACCTAAACACTCAAGATCCTTGTATAAGAAAACTTCAATCTATAAATTAGTAATGTTTAAATCTTGGAATCTAAAATGCTGTTACTTATGAATGAGACATAGTTTACCGAGAATTCCTAACTAATAATAAAATTGCTTGCAAAAATATGTAAACATACTATTAGGTTGAATATTCTGGATAAGCTTAACTCTGTTGATGATAGAAATTTTGAAAGTAATGTAAAAATAATGAAAAAATTCAGACTGCCCCAGTCTGCCTTCCAAGTAACTAGAGAAAAAAAATATACTTAAGATGCTTTTCTAACTTTTGTTCATTAATCAAACACCTGTACAACTGAAATATGGGCCATTATTAACAGAGATAGGAGAATTCACTCTTGATAGACATACAATTAATGGCTTTGGGCTTAAAATGTTGAGTTTAAAAGTAATGATTGTGATATCTTTGTGGAAATAAGCAGCAGACAGAAAGATATTTCTTTGGTATCAACCATTCATCCAAGGGAAGTATAGAGAGTAAGAATTTAGAAGCCAGTGAAGCAGAGGGATGAGGGAGAGAGTTAAGAGGTGAATGATAAGAGTATGATTTATAAATATTACTTCCCTGACTTTGTGGAGAGTGAGTGACTAGGTAGATTGGGTGAAGAGACTGGAAATAGTTGAGACTAGTTTGGAGGCAAACACAATTGTCCATAGGAGAGATGGTGTTGGCCTGAATTGAGGCAATGGCTGTGGCTGTGGTGATGGAAAAGAGGGAATGTGCTTGAGAGATATTTAGAAGATTATACATAAAGCAAGAGGTGTTGACTGGTGTGAAGAACTAAGGAAATGGAGGAATTGAAAAGTCCTCTTGGACTTCTGGTTTGAGTACATGATGATGCCACTAAGAGAAGTAGAAACTGAGAGAAAGAACCCATTTTGCAGAGAAAATGTTGGACATATTGATATTGAAGCATCTCTGACATCTGATAAATATGCCTTGTGTGTAGTCTGATATATTGGTCATGAGTTCAGAGGAAAATATAAAATTGGATTTAAATGCTATTGTTTTAGTTCTATGACTTTTATTCTACTTATTACTTTCATAAGTAGGATCTAAAAGGAAAAGTTACTTCATGCTCTCCAAGGATAAGATATAGTATCTTAATACAAACTTATGTGTTGGTATTGGAAGGACTATTTTAAGCAACTTGGCATGCCTATCATTCTGCTATGGGTACAGCCTGTACTTGGAGAGAGATACCCCTAATATAACTTATAAATTCAGCCAAAACTTAGGAGTGTTGATTTGCAGTGGTTTTTCTGACTTTCTGGCTTGTGAGCTCTGGGGAAAAATTAAGGGAGAACTCACTGCACTTTAGGACAATGGGTAAACTATTGAATGAGCCCTGACATCATGGAAATTTAATTAGAGAAAACTGTAGGCATGGAAGTGTTAGGAGTCACAGAATGAATTCAGAGACATTCCCAGAAGACCCACTGCACATAAAAGAACGCTTATTCAGATATAAAACAACTTGTCCTTCCCTGTCCCATCCCCTAGGTGCCTGATAGGACAATCTATCAAGACTTACCTATCTGTTGAGAAATGTTTTATTTCCCTCCTCTCCTGAGCCAAGCATATTAAGGAATGACATTCAATAACCATCAAAGATTTGAAATCTGCTTCAAAAATTTGTTTTGTCTTGTACCCATTTTTAAACCTTGGCAAGTGGAAAAAAAAAACTAACAATAATCAGCAGACAAAAGGCTCTGGCACAATGATGTATCATACATAGACATGACTTGCCTCTTTTAAATATTTCAGGATAATTCCAACTGACAGCAATGGAAGTTGAAACTAAGGATTTGGGCAGAATTTTGGCTGAGTTTAGTTCTCTTAGGCAGATACCATTTTTATTGCCTTATCTTGAATTAAAGTGAAATCTATATGTTTACTTATTTGAAAGTTTTGTCATAGTGACCTTAACTCAATGAACTTTGTGCTGTGACTGTTGTTCAAAATGTGCTCAATAAAAGGCAAGACTGCTTTTATCTTTTGCCTTTTTTGCAATGGGATCCGAGGAGAGAGAAGAGGAAAGAACTTCATATTCCAGAACTTTCACTAAAATATACACTATTACAGTTCTCAGTGATTTGCCACGTGTTTGAGTCTGATGTAGAGGAGTTGGATAGTGGGCAAGAGTGTGAGTGCCCATATTCCACCAACTTCCTTGGTGTGCTACTACTTTCAATGTACATAGAAAACACCAAGTTCCTAGGAAGCTTCCAAACCAGCATTGACATCGACACATACTAGTTTCTAGGGCTCTAGAAATAATTGGCTAAAGTCAGCAATTATCAGTTGTGGTTCAGGCCCAAGCAAAATGTTGGGGTCTCAAACTCAACATATCAAAAACTGAACTCATTAACTCTACACTTGTCTGAGAGAAATCTGTTCCTCCTTCTGTGTTCCTGGTCCTCCTTCTGTAGCCCAGGCCATGGAATGAACTTCTACTCTTAAATATGAAAATGCAATGTGGTATAAGGGTTAAAAGAAAGGATATTGGGGCCAAACTGCCTGGGTTCAGACCCTGGCTTCATCATTTATGAGCTGTGTGACCTTGAGCAAAATACTTAGCCTTTCAGTGCCTTGATCTCCTCAAAGAAAGTGGGATGATAATAATAGTACTTATTTCATAGTTATAGGGGATGAATTAATATTTGTAAAGTGCTTAGCCAGGGTTTGACACATTAAGTGCCACGTGTTAAATAAATTCAATATATATTTGTTAAATATTTGTTATATTTGTTAAATAAACTCAAATATATGTTGTCCTCAGGACCTTATCCATCATCTGGACTCTTTGTATAACAGGCCTCTTTTATTCTTGTTTCTTAACCTGTCCTTTATACCATGAAATTAGACTTTTCAGTGAGTCTCCTTTAATGGGCTATACTATAAAGTCCCAATTCAGCTTCATCTCTTCTTACTTCTCACATACCTCATGACCCAACATAATTTCATATAAAGTTTTTTCTTATTCCTGGAAGGTGCTCCACCTGGTCTACCTACCCAGTTTCTATTTAGTTTTCAATACTAAGTTCAAGCATTCTTTGACCCATTAGACAAGGGCTGGGCAAGATGTCAATCATAGTCCACCAGTGGACCACCAAACAATTTTAGAGTGACTGCCTGAACAATAAAATAAATAGCTAGTGGACCGTGACACTTGGAGAAGTAGCCCTTGTCCTGAAGAGGTCTGCCCAGGTCTACACTAGACCAATTCCCTCATCTAACACAGGCATGGTTAGATATGCACTCCTCTGCACTCACATGGCCCTTGGCATACATTCTATACAGAGTTTGTCATGAAGGGAACCAAAATTTTGCCACCCTGAAGCTACTTTTTGGGATATTGATTGTTTATTAAGAAAAAAAGATCAAGAGATTCAGAAAGAAAAAAAAACTGCTTTGGGGAGGAAATCTTAGAATGCTGCCTTAGACTAATTTGCTTTAAGTATGCTAAGTACAGGAACATTAGGCAGGTAGGTGCCTGTTGGCTAGATACCTGCTGTGTCCCATTATTTCAGAGTTGCCCAGCAAGAATTTACCTGCCATATAAGTTCCGTTCTTCCTCAAATACCTGTAAATTGCCCATTCTCACTTCTGAAATCAAATACCCCATCCCCTCTCAACTTTTCTCCTTTGCCCAAAATGCCTTGTATACCTAATGCTGCCTCACTGTCTTTGGAATTTCCATGTTTACATAAATTCCCCATGTGTATATACTAAAATTTTGATTTTCTCCTGTTAATCTGTCTCTGTTCATTTGATTACTAGCCCAGCTAGAATAACTTAGAAGGTGGAAGGAAAAGTATTAATTTTTTTAGCCCCCACAGTCACATACATATTGGGAGTGAAAACAAAGTGGATAAAACACACAAAATTTTACCTATGTCTCTTCAAGGAATCTAGGAGTTTACTGTTGTACGCTTTATAGACAGAAAGGCAGAGACCTATGTACAATACATGATGAAAACATGCAGGAATTTATTTCATATATTAAAGCTGAAGTCATAGCTCTTTATGAGGTAGAGGTTGAAATGAGCTGGTTAAATTACAGACTTGGCTAATGATTAACTAAGAACAAAATGAAATTGACAGTAATATTATCACAAAGGTGACAAATATTTAATTTTCCAATGATCAGTGTTGTCATTTTCTGACTAGCAAGTAATAACCTTAGTAACTATTTTTACAAAATATGTGCTCTGTAGCTTGCTAAAGCTTACTGAGCTCTTATACTATATTTAGAATACACTAAGTACTTTACATGATTCTACATGAAAACTCCTATAGATAGTCCTATAAAACATAATAATTAAACCAACATTAGTTATAAAGAGTGAATCCAATGCTCACATAAATTATGAGGGAATAATGATAATATTAATATAAATAGACAAAAATAGGAGTGTCACATATTTTTAAAACTGGCTCTTTTTTCACTAACTGAAGATACACTTTTTGAGAAGTCAGAATATCCTGTCCCTCTGCCTTAAAGGAGAGAGGGAGGGTGGATAATACATAAACAACCTATCAACCCTGCCCTCTTGCCACGTAACATTAGTAATAGAATAGCGGCACCTGTAACACTGGTGCATGTGTATTAAATGCTGTAAATTTAGAAACACGAGATTCATGAAGTAGTGTATGAACTAAATGTTTAATGTTTCATTAAACAATAAATTTACTGGCTATTAAACTCACTGATATTAAATAATCAATTGCAATTTTGTATTTTCCCTAAATTACCTGTTCTTTGGATAAAATCTCCTTGCCTTCCTTGAAAGCGCCTTTAGATTAAACTGACTTTTCAGGAAAGGATATTCTCCTTTCCTGGAAGGTGCTGGTGAGGAATTAGACAATTTTTAGTGTTCTTTTGCAGATGAAAACATACAATTTCCAGTATACCTACTTTGAGTGTTTTTCTCAGCATTCTGCTGATTCTTCCAATACATTGGCATCTAAATTCATATACTCTCCAGTTACTAGTTAGAAACAATGCTAAGTGGATAAACAAGTCTGTAGCTGAAGTATCTCTGTTTGTGCATGTAAATATTACTGAAGCGCATCTATTCTTCATCCAATCCAGCTGGGATGTTTTTATTTCATTGGAACTTACTTCAACTCCCAACACTTGCCTGTTCCCTGGAATGAAAGAACTGTTTCAAAAACACCAACTCACCCTTTCTCCTACCCTGACTGCTCAGAATTAGGACTTCTTTTTGTATCTGTTGATAATTTTCCTAAATGATCCTGAGGTATTACTACTTGTACCAAAACAGAACTTTTTTACTTGTGTACCAATTAACAAACTAAAAATAAAACCAAGAGTGCCTGGTCTTTACCAAATGAATCTCTCAATTTTTATCATCGATTTATTTATTCAGTTTTTCTTGAGTATTAAAATCCAATAAATGAAATAGTATCTGTATATTTTAATCAGAAATTGGATATCCGGTTCAGCCAAAACTGGATAGTTGCTTCACATTGTATCTGAGAAGACAAGCATAATTCTCATTTCATTCACATTTTCCATTATCATTACTTCTCTGATGATCTGATCAAAGCCCTTAATTAGACTCATTTTTTTGGCTTAAGGTGAAAATAATCCTTAAATGGAGAAATAGCTTTTAATCAATTCAAGATGTAGCTGGAATAAATGCTACTGGCCTGAGTAGCTATTGTTCTCGGCAAATTCCTCTAAGTAATAAACAATGAACACCACACCCTCATGAGAAAGGGAGCGAGGGATGTGGATAGTCATTGTTTTCATTTTATATTGCTAAATACTATTATGGTCTATTTATATGCTGCGGGGACTGACATGTAATGTACTTGATCCAGAAACAGGGTTTCTGAGTTGCCGGGGACAAGTATTCCTAATGCTTACTTTAACAAGCTCTGCTTCAGTCCTGAAACTAATACTCATTACAGAATCTATTAAGAACCAGAACACTTTGTCAATAAACCAGGAGGAAAATTTTGGAAGCTAGTCAAGGACTGAATATATAGATCCACATAATATTTTATTTAGAAAAGGAACAAAGTATACACGTAAATAAGCCTTGAAAACATTCATGGCTTATCCAATGCTTACACAGCAATGAGTGTTTTATCAATTATTTTCATTCAATCATTAAAAAAGATTTCAATATGTGATGCTTTTATAAGTATGAATTTTTGATATTTTTAAAACAGAATTTCATATTTCCTATAGTGTTAAAATTGATATTTGTGGTTCAGCGATGTTGCTTGACTGACAATAAAAATTGTGTATGTTTAGGTTGTACAAAATGATGTTTTGATATGGACATACATTATAAAATGATTACGACAATCAGGGTAATTAACGTTTTTAACACCTCACAGTTACCCCTTTTATTTTTGTAGTGAGAACACTTACTCTCTAAGCAAATTTCAAGTATACAATAAGTCACCATGCTGTAGATGAGATCTCCAGAAATTATTTATCTTATAACTGAGAATTTGTACACTTTGACAAATATCTCCCTATTTTCTCCAACCCCCAGCTTCTGGTAATGACGATTGATGATGCTACTCTCTGTTACTCTGAGTTTGATTTTTTTTTTTTTTTTTTTTTTTTTTTTTTTTTTTTTTTTTTTTTTTTTTTTTTTTTTTTTTTTTTTTTTTTTTTTTTTTTTTTTTTTTTTTTTAGGTTCCACATACAAATGAGATCATGCAGTATTTGTCTTTGGCTTATTTCACTGAGCAGTGTCATCCATGGTCATCCATGTTGTGGCAAATAGCAGGATTTCCTTTCCCCATTGAGTCTTCTTGGCTCCCTGGTCAAATATTATTGGACTATATATGCGTGGGTTTACTTCTGGGCTCTCAATTCTGTTCCGTTTGTCTATGTGTTCTTATGCTAGTACCATAATATTTTTATTACTATAGTTTTATAATATAATTTGAAATCAGGAAGTGTGGTGCCTTTGGTTTTGTTCTTTTTGCTCAAGATTGCTTTAATTATTCAAAGTCTTTTGTGGTTCCATATGAATTTTAGTATTTTTTTTACTCTCCCTTTTTTAGTACCTTTTTTTTTTTTACTGTCCTCTA
Source organism: Lyroderma lyra (assembly GCA_004026885.1). Classification (NCBI taxonomy): domain Eukaryota; kingdom Metazoa; phylum Chordata; class Mammalia; order Chiroptera; family Megadermatidae; genus Lyroderma; species Lyroderma lyra. The sequence continues at coordinate 14,317 of PVJL010009880.1, read as the reverse complement.
TGGCTGAGCCTCTGATATTTCTTCTTCAGTATTATTAATAAATTTGTCTAGTCAAGCTGTAAAAAAAAAAAAAGACCCAGAAAATGCTTCAGGTATTTACAATGGAGATATTTTAATTCAGGAATAAGTTACACAAGTGACATCATAGCTAAAAAAGCAAAACAAGGAGTGATTATGAAGCAACCCCAAAATAAGCAGTAGCAGGACACCAATCTCAGTAGTAGGTTAAGAATTGTGCCGTCCAGTTGGTAGCCAGCACACCGGGTTATTGAGCATTAGAAATGTGGCTACTCTGCACTGAGATGTGTTCTTAGTGTAAAAAACATGCCAGATTTGAAGAATTAGTATAAAAAAAGAAAAATAGCTCATTAGTAGTTTTTATATTGAATACACAGAGATGATATGTTGAATATATTGGGTTAAATATAATATAGTATTTAAATTTATTTTACCTTTTTATTGACTTTTTGAATGGGGCTACTAGAAAATTAAAACTTACATACATGGTTTATATTACCCTTCAGTTTAACAGTGTTGAGCTAGAGAGACAGATATAACAGGTAACGTTACTAATGCTCAGGGTGCCTGGCACCTTGAAGGGGTGGCCTATTGAGAACTAGAGGCAGGAAGGAAGCACAACTGTTGCTTGAAATGCCAAGTGGAGCCAGATAGAAGGAGAAGAGTACCCTGGCTTTACTCTGCCACCTCAATCTCCTATCAGTGCTTCTGGCCTCAGCAGGAAGCCACCTAGAAAACACAGTCAGTCTTTCTGAGATAGGGTTGTGTGGAGCCAAGGCAAGGAAGGCATCTGAGGGCAAATTGATTCATTTAGATTATAGGCAGCTCCCAGTGTGTCCTTTTTGTTTATTCATTCATTCAACAAGTGTTTACTGAGTACCACTTACTACAGGGACCAGGTAGAATTATTGCCCTGAATTTCTGAGCCTTTCTGTTCAGATTCTTTGTTTGACTCAGTTTCAGATTCCCTCACTAGGTCAACTGTGGTTTGGATTCTTATAACTTCCCTGATCTTTGAGCAAATGAGTTGTCCTAGTTTCTGTTATGTTCTTGACCTTTCTTGATACTGAGTATTTGAATTCATTGTCTTATCTTGTTCTCCTAATTCCTAGTGTCCTGTCTGGGATTTTCACCCAGTTCTTTACTCAGTCTCACTTACAGTGTATATACAATTTTTGGTACCAATCAGCTACTTCCCATAGAGTATCCACTACTGCTGCAGTCTTGCAAAGCATAAGCCTTCTGTCTTCTTTCTTGCTCCTTTCTCCCTCTCTGTGATACATACCACATGAAACCAGTGCAGATAAGGTTGACCTCATGACTCATGTCATGGAAAGATACCATGGCATGAAAACATACCTTTAAAAAAATTGTACAGATCCTGAGTTTAAAGGTGTATCTTCCTGGCCAAAAGCTAATTGTCACAAAGTGTTTACCTTGGGAAGGTTTACTCAGTAAGCCTAATAATCATCAAGTTCATAGGGAAATGTGTTCTTATCATCAATAAATATTTTCTGGGTAACTATGATGTGTTAGCTACTTTTCTAAAGACAGAATAGAAAGATGAAAAGGTAAAAAACTCCTGGAGAGTAGATACAAGAAAAGACAAATAATCTCAGAAGTTATGACAAAAAGTGGCATAAATAATAAATGGCCAGGGAGTTTAGATGAAGAACTCCCTTGTCTCAGGGAGCATTTCAGAGAGAGGGGAACCTGAGCTGTGCTTTGAAGGAAGTTAAGAATTAGATGAACAAAGTAGAAGGAAAAAGTATTCCAGGAAGGAAAAATTGTATACATAGCAGGAATACACAGAAGCAGAATTACATTATTCCATATTGAAGTAAAATATATTATGGTCAGGAAGCTCAAGACTTTCAAGAACAGTTTTCATTTAGGTGAGATCCCAGAGCAGTTTCAACATGAGTGTAGGACCCTATACCATTTTTTAATTAAGATTAAAACTATGGCTAGAAAGTCAAGTTTGTTAGAAGGTGGAATGGGACTCTTCCATGGTTAGTACTCTCTACACTACGGCGTGACTTATTCCCACTTTGGACCATAAGCTTCCCGAGGAACAATGCCTGTCCTGTCCGCCATTTAGTCCGAAGGCTTGGACCAGAGTAGATGCTCAGTGATTCCGTGTTGAATGAATGAATGCCAATAAATGGTGTGATAGTGTGTGAGTCCCTGGGTTGAGGAGACCCAGTGCAACATCAATTCAATATTGATGTATTCCAGAACAGAGTTTAGGGAATTAAAAATGAAGTTAGGTATTGTATTCCAATTATCAGGAGAAACCCCTTTAGGGACTTTGGTTGATGTGTGGTATGTATCCTAGGCCACAGCTATGGCGGAATTCAGGAATCCTGGTGAAGAATTTGATCAACCTGGCACGTTATTAGGAGATGATAAAATTTACAATATAATTGTCACTACTTACAACATTGTAGTAGTTTTATTTGTAGTAATACCCATTGAAGGCTGACTTCATTAGGCTCATCTGGATTTGATTAAAAGGCACATTAGACTCATTCCAAAGGTAATATTCCAGAGACCAGATCCAGTGCACCAAGACTAGTTCATTAAATATTGCTATATCAAAATAGATAAGTTATCATCATAGAAACCAGAGAACCATAAGAATCATTGAATGTCTCAGGGGGATAGCATTACATGACGGAGGATTTTGAGAAGTCCTACTCTATTTACTTAGATGCTACATGTTTTGCTGTATGTCAAACGCAGGCTATATGTTAATCCAACACTACCATATGGAGGGCATATAGCTGTTTAGAGTGGGCATTGTCTCTGGAATCAGCCAGTATTGGACTCAAAGCCTGGGTTCAATACATGTTACTCTATATGTAATATATAAACAAGTTAATAAGGATTAACATAGTGATTACACCATAGGATAACTGCAATAATTCAATAAAATAATATAAGTAAAGCCCTTAAGACACTGCCTATCACAGAGAAAATGCTCAGTAAGTGCTAGTTCCGTCTATAAGAATAGTGGAAATGCACCTAATACTCAGGAGTCTTTAGTTTCCAAAGAGGAACCCTCCCCCGCCCACTGTGAGAGTATGCACGTACACACACACACACACACACACACACACACACTCACGGGTGGGAATTATAATACAAACCAATTGCATACATGCCCTATTTCCTATGCCTTACCCCAAAACATAATCCATTCAACCCTTTACCCACTTTGGTATTGGATTTGCCTGTGAGTCATTTTCACATATGCCCCTTCCCCAAACGAATGCCCCTCCCTCAAAGAATGCTTCTTGTTCTGCCTCCAGGGCAGCCCTGTTCTAGTTTCACTTCACTGACAAGGTTTCAGCCCATGGCTCTTGCTCTCCTCAGCATCAGACCTGTGTTTGCCCCTGCTTTCTACTTCCATCCTCCTGATGGGTCATGGGGATCTGTAAACTACTGTAGAGTTAAAACATATTTGAGGAATAAGTGACAGATATCTGATTATCCCCACTTCATGGGGAAGTGAATGACAAGTGAAAAGAACAGAGCATGAGATCGCTGCCTCTTGTCTGGGGAAGGGAGGGCAGAGTTGGAGAGAGAGTTCCCAGCAGGGAAGTTACACAGAACACACTTTCCCTACTTGATGATCCTGTCTGGGGATTGTTAACAGTTAGTACTGGTCCTGGTGACAGTAAGTAGGCCTCAAGGAGCTGCTTAATCAGAAAATCTCTGTAGCTTTAAAAATGCCCGCCATTTCTCCACTTTGGGAAATGGAAAGAAAAAGCTATTTCTGTGGTTTTTCAAATCCTTGAAATTGTACTTTGGGTGTAGCTTGGGTGTCTGCCAGTGTGTTGCTTTTATAAGCCTAGAACCAGGCATTTATCTTTAGAGAAGCCAGGGATTTGGAGGTAAGCCATGGTGGGCCCAGTGCCAGGTCCCAGACTTGTGATGTCATGTGGCATTTACAACTCACTACTCTCCCTTGAAACAATTGCCTCAGAAGAAGGGGACAAGAGTGTGGCCTTGTGAAGAATCATCCTAATCAGAGAGTTGCCCTAGAGATACCTACTCTGTTATGGGAAATCCTGCACTTTGAGCACTGGTATAATTCCACATAGCAAAGGCTAGAAGAAACTGATGCTAACGATGATGGAAGTTTCCACCTCTGGTATCTCATATGCCAATAATAGAAGCCTGCAAATCTCTCCCCACCTTTTCACCTACTCCTTTCAGAGTCATTAAGGTGATGCAGGGGCCCTGAGCGCTGATGTCTGGCAACACCAGGCTGTGCCCACAGATAAGCTCTTTTCCAAAAACCACAACCTTCCCCCTTAGCACTTCTGCCCAGGCCTCCTTATTCTTGCCAGTATCCTGCCTCCTCATTGTTAGACTGTTCCAGGAGACTTTTTTCTAGGTTTAGTAACACAGCTCAGGAATTTCCTTCTAACACAAAATATGGAATGTTTGTTAGTCTTTAGTTGCCTTAGAGGAAAATTAAGCATGGTTAGTGAGATAGAAAATGAGGTGGTGTTTTATATCAGTATGGTTAGGGGAGTATTTTTGATAATGTGAACATTCAACAGGTAATTGAATAAAATAAGGGGTGAGACTTGGAAGTATTGGAAAAAGATTATTCTAGGCAGAGGGAACAGCCCATCTAAAGCCCCTGAGGTGGCAGACTGCTAGGTGCGTATTCAAGGGAAAGTAAGAAAGGCAGCTTGGCTGGAGAACAGCACACGAGGAGAAGAACAGCGAAACAGAGGTCACCAGCTATTGAGGAGTCAAGTCACTTAAAGTTTTATAGGCTTTTACTCTGGGAAAGATAGAAAACCATTGGAGAGTATGGAGCAGAAGAAGGACATGATCTGACTTAAGCTTTAAAAGATTGCATTGAGAATAAGCTGTAGTAAAACAAGAGAGGACAAAGGAAAACCAGTTAGGAAATTATTACAACAATCCAAATGATTATAGATTAATCAGGGTCATAGCAGTGGATGTGGGTGAGACAATTGGAACAGAAATAGATGCTGAGAATTGGTAGTATTACAGATATATTTTAAAGCTGGAGTTAACAAGATTTCCTAAAATACAAGTAATGGGGTATGAGGAAAAGAGAAATCAAAGAAAAGTGCAGGATTTTTGGCCCAAGTAACTGGATAGATGAATTGCTATTGGTAGAGATAAGGCTTACTTCAGGAGAATTAGTGTTAAGGGGAAATTCATCTCTGTTTCAAACACACTGACTTTAAATTTATATTAAAAATCCTTGTGGAGATTGTGAATAGGTAGGGAAGACTTCAGGTGTGAAGTCCAGCTGAACTATAATTTTGTGGCATATAGATGGTATTTAAAGCTGTGAGACCACATGAGATTATAGATATGCAAAGGCGTCTAAAGATTCAGCCCTGGGGTGGAACAATGCTTACAGGTCATGTAGATGACTGAGAGTGAGCAACCAATGATGTAAGGGGAGAACTAACAGTAGAGAGTTGTGCCAAAACCAAGTAAAGAAAATATTTAAGAAGGAGGAAGTGGTCAATTATATTGAATGCTGCTGTTAGGTCAAGAAAGATGAAGACTCAGAAATGACCAAAGTGGGGAAAATAGAAGTTGACCTACAGCTTTGAATATTTAATGTATTTTCTCTTAAGGAAAAAATTTAAAAGACACTACCATATAATTTCCACTATAAATTTGGTGATCAAATTTGCCAAACACCAAAATTGATATAGGTGGTATAATAATAAGCAGTGTGTTTGAAAATAAGATTGTTCTCTAAAACTCAAGCCATGTTTACATTAGATCAAGAAATAACCTTCAGCAGACATACTGGCTCATTCTATTCTGGAATGCCTTTCCACCCCCCACTGAGAATCAATGACTCACTCATCCATTTAGTCCTTCATTTTATATAAAAAAAAAAAAAAAAAAAAACACTGACATTTATAGATCTCTGCATTATTTCTCTGCTTCTTTGTCTGTCTCTCTACCTATCTTAACCATCTTCTACCTACCTACCCACCTACCTATCTACAAAAGAAATGGTGTTTTAATAGAAGATAGAGTTAACACATAGGTAGAATTTTTCCAAGAAGATCACAAGAGTCCATATATTTTATTTTTTAGTATCTATGGAGGCTATAGAGAATTATATCATTATTTGCTACAAGCACAAGGACCACTTTGAGAAACCTAGCCAAAAATAATCATCAGCAGTCTCTATCTCTAAGTGTACAAAGATGGGATTCTTCGTGGGGAATGCCAAGAAGGAGGTGTTTCAGAATTCAGTAGTGAATGCAACTTTTCTCAGAATGTCCAAAAATTACAGTGAGGACAATGAGGATATGTTCAGTGAAGTGTGAAGTGCCTAGAGGATGTTCAGGAGGAAATGTCAAGTAGGAAGGGACATATGATATATGGGTTTGTAGAATAAGAGTGAAGTCTATTGTGGACAGTTAGGAGTTTGAGCCATTGTAAGATGGGAAAATTTTGGTGTAGGTAGGGTCATAGAGAGAGATTGCAGAGAATGAAAGGGGAAAAGCTGAATAATTATACCATTACGTTGTTCAGGGGGCCTCCCCCTCTTTCGTAACTATGCTTAATCAACATTACAACATTGTTTTTCTCCTAAAAATGCCATTTTCATTACATAATTATAAAACTAAACTGTGAGAGACAGTAGTAAAAGCATTCCATCATCAGTCTTCATGTCTCATTAAAGTAATGTGCTGAGAAGTCTCTTCTACTCCCTGATGCCTCCTGCCCCTTTGCAACTATTTTTGGATTCTTCCACTATCCTGTTAAAGCCTGCGATATTTTCTTGGGGACATTTCTGGATAGGGATATTCAGAACACAACAATCCTTCTCATAAAAACAGCAGAACATAAAGCCTTCAGAGTTGGAATGTGTCTAGATAATATTTCAGTTGTTTTATTTCTGCTGAACTATAATGTACTTTATATCCATTTGTAAGTACTGTTAAGAGCAGACATGAAATGGCTCCAAAAAAACACTGCTATTTCTCATCTATGTGGTTTATTACTTTCTTCTTGATTCAAACAATAGTGACAGTATTTAGACTTTCTATGCTAAAGCTGTTTCTTTTAAAAGTCAGATTTGATACTACAGCTATTCTAAATTCAACACACTGACAACATCCTGCACTAATTCAAGTTCCCTAATTATAGAACCATCTTTCCCTGCTTTTATTACCTCCTTTGTGATCGGACTGGTGTGTGTGTGAGAGAGAGACATCTACAGCCCAACATCTTGCAAGACAGATAGATGCATTTACAAAATCAAACTGACTGGCCTGGAAAAAATATTAAAAATCCGTGTCTTAGGCTTTAATTACTAGAAAAGTAAAAATGTGTCTTTTAATACATTGGGATGTTTAAGACGAATCTAAACATGTCAATGAACAGAACTGCAGATTTACCTCCCCAATCAATTTGCTCTTAGCACTTTAATTCAAGATGTTTGCTTGTTAAGAAACTTACTTAAAACTTTTGTTATAATTGAAGCAGGAATTGTTTTTGACCATGATGAAAATCATACACAACATTTATAATACGAATAATATACATGAAAGTATATTAAGAAAGCGTGTATGCTTTTACTCATATGCTGAGATAGAAGATTCTCAACAATTAGAAGCCCAAATTACCAAACTGAGCACACTGGACATTGGTTTAGAATGAAGCCGTTCAGGCTAAACAAAAGTTGACACAATGGCGGGAGTTGGGTAGGAGAATAGAGGGGATAAATGGACTTCTGCAGTTGCCTTTTTAAGGCAGTCATTTTGATGTGTGGACTTTTTCACACAACCTTAGAACAAACCATAATAAAATTTCAACTGTTTTAAATATTAAGGAGCATGTGACATAATCATCCTCACCCCATCCCTTGCCAAAGAAAGTTGTAAGGCACGAGGGAAGCGTCAGACGGTAGGGATGGGCAGACAGACACCATCTGGCAGGCAAAGTAGAGATAATTAAGAGGCATGCATTCACCAAATTCATTTCAGAAAAGGCCACCAATTATTTTTAACTGAAGCAACTGTCCTTTCTCTAAGAATTTACATGAATGAATGGTCCAAATATCAAATTTTCTTTTAAAGTTATAATAGACATTCTAATTTACTTTATTTCAAAACATAGAACTTCTGTTTAATAATAGTAGCTATTTTTCTTAATTTGAAAATAAAGATAGTCATGCATGCTTTTTGTTGGCTTCCTGATATATGTAGTACTTGGAAAAGGAAGGATATTTGGACAGTAATTTTTTCTGCTAATGTTAGCTTCAATCTCCATAGGGAATCTTTAATTGTATACTTGATGATTCCCTCCATACTCAATAAAACGTATATATTAATATCCTTAAAATGAAAGTTTGCCTTGGGTTAATTGTTGTCAATATTTCTTGATAATTAAATAAAAGGGGGAAGGTTGTACATTAAATGTCATTTTAATGCATTTTCACTCAGCCGTGTCAAGTGACCATCTCAAGTAAATGTGTCAAAATGCCCATCTACTCAAAGAGCCTTGAGGAAGTGACCCCATTAAGTTTTCTTGTTTCAAATGAAAATTTAGGGATAGGAATTAATTTGAACCCATAGAATGGGGTGAATTTTGGTCTTTTTATTATAATAATGAATGAAAGTTTTCTTTCTTTCATCGCTTTGAAGGATATGTGATGTGCCTTTTGGAAACCTCCAGATCAATCTATCATTTTCTACTGCAGCAAATGTCAGATACCCAGAATACTTGGGAAATGGTGAAAACTGGTTAACTTGCTATTTTATTTTCCTGATGTTTAAGAATGTTTTTCTGTGCCTGGTTGTTTCAACACTCACTTTGGGACAAGTAGGTACAAAGAAAACATTATAAAACATATTACTTCCTTTGTCCTGCCTTAGTTGAATATTTATTCATTCAATAAATATTTATTGATTATCATGCTAAGCAACATTGCATGCTGACCTGTATGTTGTTGCCCTCAAAGAGGTCACTGTTTAGTAGGAAGAGACAGGGATACGAATGCAATTATACAGTATATTAGTCAAAATAAGCTAACTGCTATAACAAAGCAACAAAGATTTATTTCTTGGTTATGTTGCTATCTATGGGGGTATGCAGAGAGGATGGGATCTGGGTTTCTGCTCCAAACAATCATTCAGGCTTCTGTCATTTAGTGGCTATGCCATCTTTTTGGTCATTAGAGAGTTCAACTAGAGTTTCTACAACTGTCAGAACAAGCCAGAATAAAAAGAACGTGGTGTATTGCAAGAAAGGTCTCATGGAGCAGGCCTGAAGGAGCCATCTATACACATTGCACATTCCATTGGTCAGAACTCTGTCCTATAGCTGCACCAAATTTTAATATTTTGATCTAATTCTAAGGGCTAAGGGCTTTAAAAATGTTTAAATACGTGTGTGTGTGTGTGTGTGTGTGTGTGTGTGTGTGTGTCCATATCTATGTTGAGGTCTATTTCTGGGCTTTCCTTTGTGACCCATTGGTATATTCATTTATCTGTGTACCAGTACACACTGCCTATATTATACGTCTGTGGAGACTCCTTACTTTGTTTACTTTTTGCAAAATAATTCTTGTAATACCTCATACCTGTTAGAATGGTTATTATCAACAAGACAAGGAACAACAAATGTTGGAAAGGCTGTGGAGGAAAAGGAACCCTCATACACTGTTACTGGGAAAGCAAACTGATATAACCACTATGCAAGACAGTATGGAGGTTCCTCAAAAATCTAAGAATAGAGTTATCACATGATCCCGCAATTCCACTTCTGGCTATCTACCCCCCAAAATTGAAAACCTTAATCCGCAATGATATGTATACCCCAATGTTCATTGCAGCACTATTCATGGTGGCTGAATCATGGAAACAGCCGAAGTGTCCTTTGATAGGCAAATGGAGAAAGACACTGCAGTACATATACGCAATGGAATATTACTCAGCCACAAGAAAAGATGAAACAGGACCATTGATGACAACATGGATGTACTGTGAGACCATCATGCAAAGCAAAATAAGCCTGACAGAAAAAAACCAAGAACAATATGACTTCACTTACATGTGAAACACAAAGCTTAAAGCAACAAACAAAAACTCATAAACACAATCAATGATTTAGTGGTTAGTGATTTTCTGAGGGTAAGGGGAGAGGGAGGTGGGAGAGAAGGGACAGGGTCTCAAATATATGGTGATAGAAAGAGAGCTGACTCTGGGTGATGAACACATAACACAATACATAGATAATGTTTGTAGAACTGTATGCCTTGCATCTACATAATTTTTATTAACCAATGTCACCTCAATAAATTTGACAATAAAAAATATAATCCTAGTAATCATTGGTCATTTCCTTTTCCATCAAAATATTGAATCACCACATAAGTTCCATGAAAGAGCTTGTTCTACAAAACATTTTTGTTTAAATTGCATTTAATTGTAATTGTACTAGAATTAAATTTTTATCTGATTCACACATTACATTGTAGTTGCTCAATAAACACTTTATTGACTAAATGAAGCAAAGACAACAGTTTTAAGCTTCAGGACAGTCTGCCCAATATACTCATAAGATTTCACTATGCTCATATTTGCAAACTAATTTTAAAATTGAGTTAAAATTTAAGTGCTACAGACCCTCTACCATAGATATTCTTGGTTTTCCAGACCATTGGACTTAGTCATTCAGATACTTAACATGATAACATATATAAAGTACCTAGCACATCATCAGTCTTGTTACAATGGTAACAGCACCTGGTATGGTTGAATATGTGCCAATTTCCTTTTGCTAGACCACTCTTCTACTTTATTAGCAAAGATCATTAAATGCCGGTGTGTGATTTTTTAAAAAATAGCTTGGGGAAACAAAAAGTAAACATTGATATTTCATTTGTTACTTTAAAATATTATGTATTAGTTTTTATTTGTTATTTTAAAAAATTAATTAATCTGAGTGCTAATAGACCCTAATCGAGCTATGGCTATGATGTTTATATGGCTGTTTGATTGCTTGCTAAAGTTTGATAGTAGCATATATACATTTTAAAGTTACGCTTGCTATAACATAATATTATCTTTTAAATGCCTAAAAACTTAATATAGATCTGTGATGGTGTGTTTTTTCTAAAAGGTAAATGGACTACCAATGTGAGGTACTGAGTAAACTTTAGTATTATATGAAAAATAGCTGCAACAAAAGCATTTTGCAGGAAAATGAACATATACCAAACTGATATCCTCACCTCTATAAGCGTATCTTAATTGACTGACATAACCAATCCCAGCGCTGGAAGTTGCCTTGATAAGATTCATTACGACTTCCTTCCTCTCTCCCTACCCCTTTTCCCCACGGTGCCTCTGTTTCTAATCAGGAAGAATAAAGTTTATGGCTAAGAAGGTAGTTTGGAAATCCAGGCGAGTAGCGGGAAACCACAGGCCTGATTTTCTGTTTACAGGCCTAGATAGAGAAGTTGACAGGGTCTATTAAGTTGATGAGGTCATTAATGGTGCATTCTTTCCTGACCCTGAGGTGAAGGATAAAGAGATTCAGAGCAGACTTAATGTGGTACAGTCACATTACAAGTGGTGAGACAGAAGGGAATAGGTCCCCAGCTCTTGCCAGGAAATGGTAAACACTACATTTCGACGTGTCTATGAGAAAAAAAAAATCCCAACTTCAACTTCTAATTCACTTTTCTACCATCCACTATCAGACTGTCCCAGGAAACTGAAAATGGCCCATAGCTTATGCTCAGAAGCACCTGTAAGGCTTCTAGACTCTCAAGCAAGTGATTTGGAGTTTTAGCAAACTGGCCAAGTGTAGCTCTGAAGTAAGAGTCATTCATAAAACTGAACAATCAAGAGGAATACTCACCAGGTGTCATTTTGAGTTCTCTCGTCTGACATTCAGAAATAACAGGAATGCGCTTCAGCTAGAGAACAGACCCATTCTTGGTTCCTTATAACCCAGAAATTAATTGCACACCGTTTTGCTCTGCCAGGGTGTGGGGTAGGGGCACCAGCACGAAGCCTGGGGTTGGGTGGTTTGGGTTGGACCTCAGCTCTGATACTTATCAGGCATGTCTTCCACCCTTGGAACCTCAGTTCTTCTCTCTGTAATATGGGAATAAAAATACTTATCTGATTGCTGTGAGGATAAAATAAATGATGTAGCTCCTGCTAGGAAAGGCCCGCAAGTCCCACAATGACTCTCAAGTGCCTAAAATTCCTGCATTGCTCATGACTGTGCAATAAGGCAGGGCAGGGGGTGATGCACTAAAAATGGAAATGTACGGGTGTTGGTGGTAGGAGTGTATGACATATTCAAATTAGAACCTTGGTCTTCATTTACTTCTGCGAACAAGCTAAGCAGCTCCTACGCAGCGAATTCATAGGCTATCAGGGCGGTAAGATGTTGAAACCTGCATGCATCTTCTCAGTCCATACCGCTGCCAGCCTCTGTCAGAGTGCCATAGCATTGGCAGAAGCCATCTGAGTCAGAGGGACCTTTGGGTGCATCCCCTGCAGTGGTTTCTCTGCTGGGTTCTTGGCTTTTCACCTGTTTTCTACATTTCATTTGAGAAAGGCTGTCTACTTCTAAAGAAATTAGAAACAATCAAACACTCCCGCACTTCGTGTTAGAGTCAAGGAAGTAAACACCCCAAGAGGTGCTGTTAGGGACTCGAGTTCCAAGACGGTTAGTGGCAGAATCGAACTATGACTGTGCTGTTGTGTCTTCAAACTCAGATCCACTACTCCACCCTAGGCGTTAACTGCCCGTGCATATCATTTGGTATGGTCTTGTCTTACAACCTGACTTTCCCTCTATGTTAATATTGTTTTCCCCATTGCTTTTTACAGGCTTTAAAGGGCATAACAGAGTGCACAATGGCACTCTTTGCATCTCCAGCCCAACAAAGTCCAGCCCAGGACTCTGCAGCGTCTGGGTATTCAGGAAGCCTTTATCCTCCAGTGATGGCTGCTGCCTGCTCCTGGCCACCTAAAGCCTGCGGGGCAGAGCCAGCTCCACCCTCTTCACTTGGTGTAGTGCTTCCCTCCTGGATTTCCAGAAAAACGCAGAACTATGGGAAAAGTAGAAGGATAAGAATGTCCTCTAGTCTAGTCCCACACTCCTTTGCCCCCAGTGGGCGGCACCCCTTTGGGGGACACCATCTGTTTTATTGGAGCAGCAGTGCTGAGAGCCGTTCTGCCTCCTGTTCACAGTTAGGGATGGGTAAGGATGTCATTGCTCCCAAACCAGCTCTGTCTGCTTTTTGGTCCTTGTTCCCTTCCTTCCCTTTTTTTATTGGGGAGGGAGGGGTTGGTGGTAAAATCACAGCAAAGGGGAATGTATTAGTTAACTATTGCTGTGTAGTAAATTAATGCAAATGTAGCAGCTCAAAACAATACCTATGTAATATCTTGCAGTTTCTGTGGGCCAGGAATCCAGGCAAAGCTTAGCCGGCACCTTTGCTTAAGGTCTCACGAGACAACATTCAAGAAGATGCAATCTGATCTGAGGCTCTTGCAAGTTGATGTGGAATTTGGAAGAATGTATTTCCTTACATCTGTAGAACTTCTGACAACCTGCTTCTTCAGGGCCAACAGAAGAAAGAGAATCTCTTCTGTCTGGAGCCATCTTTTAAAGGACTCCCTGATTAGGGCAGGCCCATCTAAGATAATCTCCTTTTGATTAACTCAAAGTCAAACAGATTAGGAACCTTATTTTTTATCTGCAAAATCCCTTTTGTAACACAACGTGTCACAGGATATCCCTTGACTTTCCTATCCTATTAATTAGAAGCAAGTTGCAGGTCCCACCCACATTCTAGGGTAGAAGGTTTCATAAAGGTGTGCATCCCAGGAGGCAGAGACACAGGGGTCGTCTTAGAAGGCTGCTACGATAAGGGGATTATTAGACGAAGAAAAGATAGTTAAGGTTAATTCAGGATTAAAGTTCAAAAGTTAAGAAACTTACCGGAGGTCCCCTCACGGCAGAACCAGGTTTCTAATTGAGTGTCTGAAATTAGGGCTTATTCACCTAACTTCTAATGCCTAACTCACATGCTTGAAAAACTATGACGGACCAGCCGCCACAAGTCGATCAGTACCTGAAGGGGGGAGCGGGAATTAAAGAAAGAGACACACTCACACGATTGCTGATGCGGCCGGTCTTCACTGATGGTGAAGCCCCGAGTTTATTTCCCATCACCAATATATGCAGTTTGAGTACATGCAGTTTAACAATGAAAATATGCATTACCTCCTTCAAA
>PVJL010009879.1:18370-53869 GCA_004026885.1 Lyroderma lyra | reverse complement strand
ACACGCACACTTACACACACACGCACACGCACACACACACTCACACACACACACGCAAGGTGTACAGGAGTTTGTGCCCAACGGGCTTGTTCATTTTCTAAACTGCCCTTGAAACTGAGCACGGCGGAGCCCTCGGAGCCGGACCGATGTCCCCGGCCCGCACGCCTCTGTTCTATTTCGGTTAGTCCACGGCCTTTTCCTATGTCACCCAAACCCCTCCCAGTGGCACAAGCTGTTGGAAATCGTAACGACAGACATTACTTTGATGTTACGTTTTATTCTTAACTTAGCCATCATTCACCGCTGCTTCTGCTGCCACTGAACAAAGCACTTAAAAAAGGGAAGATATTACATAAATTAAATTTTCATTGCTCTGTAACGTATCAAAAGATGGCACCGTTTCCTGATTTACAGTTAGGGTTGGAAATGAACTTCAAAAGGCAAGCAATGGGAAAGGGGAGGCACAGTCCTCCACGGCTGATGGCTGTCTGGGGGACGCGATGTCGGGATAACAGAAAGGTTTTCCCTCACGCACAGACGGAGGACCGGCCGTCCCCCCTCTTCCCGCGTGTTTCTCCCCATTTGTGAGCCTGGTCTCGGCCCTCTGGACTCGTGGCGTCGATGCAGAACAACTCCTATACTGCCGTCACTACCGCACCCTGAGCAGAGCTCAGGGAGTGACAGTACTAACAGGGCTCCTTTAGACGTGACACACACTGGAGCGTTTATCTGTCTAACTTACACACACTGCGAGGGGTACAGCGAACCCCCGAACCCAGGCATCTGGTTCCTCAAGTTCAATATTCCTCCTGTGACTGTCCAAGCACCGTGCTCGAGCAGCCAAGGGCGGGGGGCACCGGGACTAGTGGACGTGGGCGCCCCGCGTGGCCAGAGCCCCTCCTCCGCGCTGATGGCCCCTCCCCTCCCCTCCCCGCCCTCCCCGCCCTCCCCGCCCTCCCCATCCCGGCCTGCTCGGCCCGCGCCAGCGGCTCCCTTCTAAGCCCGGTCTCCTGTGCGCTTCCCATCTCCAACGACACCTGCTGGCCTTGCTGTCTCCTCCGCCGCCCTGTCCCTACTCTCTTCCTTCTTTGCTTCTTCTCCATCTCGTCTCCTTTCCTCTCTCCTAACCGCCCCACCAGCCACTGACGAACGCCCTGCCCACCCTTCTAGAACCCTCCGTGTCCGTTCCCTTCGCATACCGCTGATGTGTCATTTGTGGCTCCGAGGGCACATACCGCGTAGCTTTCCCAGGCCCCAGGAGATTTTGACTTTGGGGGTCTTTTCCTGTTGCTAAAAAATATTACAACGTGTTTTAGGACACTTTGGTATAAGATGCACACAATCCTTCACCCTCAAACTTTCTTCTTTTCCCTTCTGACCTTAAATTACAACATCTCCTCGACTCCGAGACGTGGGGTCGGCAGTGGGCTCTGTGTCTGCTCTTTCTGGTGGGTAAGCTGGCCCGGGCTTGAGTCATGAGAAGGTGCAGATTCGATCAGGTTGGATTCACATTATTCTTGAAAGTTGCTAAACTCTATTAAGCATAACAAACGTGAGAAAGTGGAATTAATGCCGAGTTTATAGTTGTTTGGAAATGTGATCATTATCAAAATCTTGGGTCAATTATAATGCTTTTTGGTTTCCTGGTTGTAAATATTGGATCGTTCCTCAATATAAATTTTCTATAATCTGAAATTCAGTTATAGGGATCTTTAATGAAGTACACTGTGGTTGATTCCTGATACTAAAAAGTCCTCGTATTTATTGTAAAAAATGTACAGTTGTCACCTCCACACACGTGACACCCGAAAGGTTCATTTTTGACCAAGGATGGACCTATAGTGACACGTCGTCATCACCAGGAGCCCACAGTTGACATGAGTGTCACGCTTGCTGGTGTCCATTCTGTTGGTGTGGACAACGTGCAATGGCGTGTGTCCGCCATTCTAGTGTCACACACAGTGGTTTCACTGCTCTGAGAGTCCTCTGTGCTCCGCTATCCCCACCCCCTGCCCCCCGATCCTACTGCTTCCAGTGTGTGGCCTTGGGGGACACCTTTCTAACCACTCACCCTACTAAGCGTTTTTATTTTGTCTAAGAGATTGCACTTTGACTCTGGGTGGAGAAATGCACCTCTCTCAGCAATAATTTTATCTTTTCTTCTATATCACTCACTGTTGTTGTAAGTACTTACTTGTCTCAAACTTCTAGGAAAATATGTAGCAGCAGACAATTCGACGAAATTCCTCCAATATTTCACTAAGCATGTTAAAGAAATTGTCTTCTATTCATACATAAAAATAAGAAGTGGACACTAATTTTAAACAAATATCATTTTGGCATTTATTCACAGGAGAACCTCATGTGCAAAAAAGCAGGACACCAAATAGTATATAAAATGGTTTACTTCCGTGATTTTGGGGGAGGATGATTTTTCTATTTTCATTTTTTACATTGTAATTAAATATAAAAATAGATTACAAGCATTCTAAGGTTCCTAAATATTCTTTAAGTGATGTTTTTATGTATTCCGTGATTCCACCTTGTGTATTTATCATAATTTATTTAATTAATTGTCCATTATGGAATATTTAGTCTGTTTTTCCCCCCCCCTAATATAAATAAAGCTGCGATGAACATTCATCTACATAAAGATTTATGCACATTACTGATTCTTTCCTTAGGACAAGTTCTCAGAATGAATTTAGTAGGGGAAGAAATATAAATCTTTTAGGCTGACGAGATACATTTGCTAAATTCCCTTCTAGAATGCTATGAATTTTAATTCCCACTAGCAGTAGCTAAAGATACCTGCGTCTCTTCACCTTTGCCAACATTGGTGTTTTTTTTTAAAAATGATTCCTTTAATTTTTGAGGCATCTAAGAGGTGAAAATAATTCTCACTACCGTTTTCTTGAACGCTTTTGCTCTTTTTGGTGAAGTTAATTGTTCCCTACATTTCCTATCCATCTTCTTGGCTCTTTCCTTGGCTGTTATTGTTAGTAAGTTGTTTTCAGACCCTAGAAGACCCCTATTTTCTTCTCGTTCTTTTATGCTTTTGATACTTAAATGCAACTCTTTCCTTGAGGGGTTAGTTAGGCTTCGGATAGAGCAAAACAATAGATGAGCTGTCCTGCCGAAGGAAGAGGAGAAATAAATGGCGACATGCGGGAGGACGCTCTCAGAGATCGGGGGAGTATAGGAACCGTGCACTTACACAACAGCTGCTATCGAGGAGGGAGACGTAGACAGAAGAGAGAGATTCACGGCCACGTAGCACACGAGCAGCTCTTTCAAGTTCCATCCACTTGGACGTCCTCGAGCTCACCTACTCGTACACCCGGACTACACTCCTACTCATACGCAACGCGGTCAAAACTGGAAATCTGTAACCCTCTGCCCCCAGCGGCCTTCTCCTGTACCTCCGGTGTCAGTGACATGCTCCCAACTATGGTCTTGGCCGAAGCCCCAGGTGATCTCGGAGTCCGGCCCAGCCCGCCCACACTACTGCACGATGAGGTCCCCTCTTCCTCAGTAGCTCCTGATCGTGTCCAGGTCTCCCGATGGCCCCAGGACCTCCACCGAGGACCGCCGCCTCAGGCGGGTTACTGCCCTGTGTCACCCAGATTAAGGGGGCAGTTTGCCTGCCAGGTCTCGCTGTCTGCAGCCTTGTTCTTTTCCAGGTCGTACTCCAGCGGCGGTGAACTTCCAAGAAAGGAGGCCCGATCCCTTCTTTAAGATCCTGTGGTTACGCCCTAATCCCTGGGGTCCTTGCCGGTCCTGCCCTCGGAACGAGATCCCTCGGAGTATTTACTCCATTTTACATGGTATTGTTGGCCGGTTTCCTTCTTTGTAAGGCATGGATTTGGGGCTCTTGTTACTGAAGTGTGCAGTTCGTGGGAGCCTGGATGAGCCTCTTGCTCATACCTGCGGATACTCCCGCAGGTGGGAAGGCGGGGGCGCGCAGTAGGTGCTCAGGCACAGTGGGTACCGGCTCCGAAAACACCGGGCTTCCCTGCCGCGCACGGCTGTGGTTCGTTTGCATTTCCGCCCCTTCTAAGGCCAGCATCCTGACCCCCCTGTAACGGAGCTAACAGGGACCGGAAGGACTCCATTCTGAAGCTCATCGCGAGGGGTCCTTTCCTGATTCTCTTCTCATCCGTCGGTGCGTTTCCACAGCAACCGGCACACTCCCATTGTCACAGCATGACATCCGTGCGTGTCTCTTCTTGGTTCCCGTGAGGACAGTAAGCTACCTGAGGAGAAGACTTAGGTCTTCTTTAGCGTTGTGTCCTCAGCATGCTTACTTAAAAAGTAAATTACAATATTTAACATTTGTTATGTTATCGTTATTTATAATACTTATTATATGGATTATAATGACCTTAAATATATTTATAATATTTGTAACATCACAAAAATTTTCACTATGAGCAACTGAAACAAACAAATGCTGTATTTTTCTGTGTATAAGATGACGTGTGTGTCTAAAATAGTTAGACCAAAAATTGGGGGTTGTCTTATACACGGGAGCGACCGGTGGAGGGGGTTTCTTAATGTTGGGTTAGAAGAGTGAGGGGCATCTTATACATGGAAAAATATAGTAAACACAATTTTTAAAAAAGTCTAAATGTAAAAAATAGGTATAAGTAATATTTCTAAAGCAAGTAGTAAAAAATAATACAAAGGGATAGACCCCAGTTATCTGGAAAATTCCTTGACGATATAGTTAGCTAAGTTATTACATAATGTAATAATTTGTGTGATTATTGTCCTTTGTAATGACTGTTCTAGTGGCTCATTTCTCCATTGTACACTAAGAAACAAGGCAAGTAAAGAAGGACTTCTGCAGAAAAAAAGTCACATCGAAGAAGCGCTCAGCTATTGGAAAAACACTTTCTTGTCGCTAAAATTATACTGAAAATGGTTTTAGGCATTTTGAGATTGAGTTATTTCTGTGATTCCGCTGCAGCATTTTTCTGGGTCAGGATGTCCATTTTGGAAAGTCATGGGTTGCCTCATTGGTGAAACGTGGTGATTTTTTAGCCAATGCATCGGATCACATTTGCATTCTACAGTTTTTAAAAAAATTCCGTTTTGTGTGGGTCAAGCAAGCCTTTCTTTGGGGGGAGGGGCAGCAAGCTGAGTAGAACGTCCACTTAACTGGGGTGGCTCTCGTGGTAGCATGGAATTATATCCACAGATCTACGTAATAATGACATCAACGACAATGGGGAGAGGTGACATCTCACAAAAACCAACACCACCATCCCATACAATTAGAACCCCTGATGCGTTAGTTTAAGATACATTAACTACCCCTCCCCCAAACCTCCTATGTGCTTTGGCCCCCTAGAAGATGTCTTCTGTCAATCACTGGCGTAGGCTGAACATCTTAAGTTTACTTTTAGTTTTATTGTTCGGAATAATTAACGTGTCTTCTATTCCAACAAAGAAGAATGCTTCCCCCCCATGAGGTATTGACAATTTACTTATCAGGGAAACAAAAACACTGCTTGTTTTTGACTCTCCATTTGATTTGAGAAGAAATATCAGGGCAGAAGATAGGTAAATAGATTGATAACATCTTCTAAAATCATAATTGCCGTCAGGAGCGTGAACGTATTTTGACAAGTGAGTATATTAAAAGCCATTTAAAAAAAAAAAACAGCTGTTTAGCTGTAGGGAATTTCACTCTTAGGCTGAATCCAAAGATATGTGTTGGTATTTATTCAGTAATCAATCACAGAAAGAAAAGACCTCGAATTTTTCTTGGGAGTTTTTATTTTTATCCTTTTCCTTCGTCCTGGTCTTTAAACCTGCTCTGAGGGGAGCTAAACATGCCAGGCTAGTGCTCATCAAAAGCGAGCAATCACAGCGAAATCAGCATGCAAAATGCCACTCAACCTTGGGCCTTTATTAAAATTTGCTGGGACTCAATTTGAGATAGCGATCATTCTTATTAAAAAGCAAAATGTAAGATAGTTTTTTTATATAAATCTCTGGATGGAATGGAATTGTTAATCAGCGTAGGCTGATGTGATTTCTCTGTTGCAAATCCTGCCGAGGGCTCAGAAGTGGCACATTACCATAATTCGTCGGCTAGAGCCGGCAGCTTGAAAAAGACCTGCAAGAATCCTTAAAATGCTTAGGCAAAGCTGCAAGTCACAGCAAAACAACACAGCTGGGGCTGCTACCTGGGTCTCTCTGCTGTTACATAATGAAGTTCTGGCCCTTCCTCAGCACGGGCTTCGCTGGCCGCGTCCCTTGCTGACGGGCTGGCCGCCGTTTGGTACCACCGCTCAACGCCGCGCACTCCGCGCTGTTCAAATCCGCCGTCGGCCAGGCGCCGGGTTCGCCCGCGCAGGTGGGTGGCAAGAGCGTCACGTTCTTGGTGTCAAGTGGAGCCAGTCCATGAACCCCACGCACCTCACGCACTGTCCGCCTCCCCGGCCGTGTCCTCCCTTGGGTTGGCCGTCGCCCTCCGTGAGTCTTTACTTGGGAAAATGGAGCAGTTTCCACAAGACAGAGCGCTCGTCGGGCGGCGTGGGTACGGAATGCCATGTGTCGCCTCGAGAAAGTCGAGTTTGATTGTGGGACCCGACCCGGGAACTTGCCCTCCTTTATCTCTACTGGGGGAGGTGACAACCGCCCATGGCATCCTCACAGGGAGAGGGCAGCCCAAACGGCAGCCGCCGGCCCTGGATGTGCGGTGGGAGGGTTGGCCGACGAAGGCCATGGACCTCGTGGGGGCAGATGGCGATGAGGGACCTCGTGGGGGCAGATGGCGATGGAAGGGGCTGTACACATGCACAAGACTCCTGGATGTGCTTCCACCCGCCGCAGGGCGAGGGCAGCACGTGTCCCTGGCGCGAGGCCCGCAGGCGTGTTGCCGTCACATGTGACTGCGCAGGAGCCTGCAGCCTGAGGAGGAGAGGGGCTTGGTGTTTGGGGACAGGGGGCGTCCTATGGGAGGGGGGCACCTTTATGTCCACCTCTTGGATCGGCTTTGAATCCAGTGGTCTTTCCCTTGCTCATAAGCTATGAGAAGGCTCAAGCTTCTCCTCAGGGAGCAGCGATGGGGCCAGGGATGGCGTCGAGCCGATGCAGCCCCAAGAAGCCGAAGGACGGAGCCTCGGGGCTCCTCCCGTGGGCACCAGTACCCGGGGGTGGACTTCGGTGCACGCACGAGGCCCGTCGGAAGGCACCGGCCGCGCCCCTGCCGGCTGCCCTGGACGGCTCGGGTACCGGTGCAGGAGCGGACCGGGCGCCCCGTCTTTCCCGGAGGAGGAGCTGGGGCCCCAAGCAGCTCCCTCGGCACCCTCAGAGCTCACGTGCCTCTGGCGGAGCAGGCTGCGGGCTCAAGCTGCCCCCGAAAACCTGACCCCGTTCTGGTTTGAGCAGACACCCGTTCAGCGAGCCGGACGCTCCGCAGCGAGGGCTCGGGCGGGTTTTCAACGGCAACACGTTCAACCAAAGCAAACAGGAGCGACATGAAGCGGGGCCAGGCAGGGGACGGGAGCCAGTCCAGTGGCCGCTCCGCCCGCCACCTCCTCCCGGCAGCCCGCCCGAACCCCTCGTCAAGCCGCAGGCAGAGCCGGGGACGGCTCCCAGGGCGACGCGGCCACCAGACGGCGCAGACGGGACGACGCGCCCGTGTGGGAAGCACACGGAGGGCCGGGGAGCTGGGGGCTTCGCGCGCACAGGGCAGCCCCCCGGACCCCTCTCTCCTCCCCAAGATGGACTCGATGGCTCCAGCAGCCCGCACGCCGGCCCCCGCCCCCCGCCATGTGGCAGGGACGCGTCTGCAAGGCGGAGTGTTTGTCAGCCTGGAAGTGTCTCGGGGCTGCTCCTGGGAGATACAAGGCGGGAACTGATAAGGAGAGCATCAGAGGGGCAGTTAATTGCCTCCAGTCTCTCGGTGCCGGGAATATTTAAAATCTATGGGATTAAAGGCAGATTAAAAACTGGGGAAGCAGGGGCCCAATCGCGCTGAAAGATTGCAATCGGCCGGGGTAATGGCAGAGGCAAAATGAATGTGGCGAATAAAATGACAGATAGGAAATTCAGATCTGCTGCTAATGCGCCCAGTTCCGTCTTGTAAGCACAATTCATCTACGTGTAAATCATTTTGGGGCTCCGAGCCTATCAGCCAATCGGTGAATTAAAAATGCTCTTTCCTCGGAGGATTAGAGAGGGTGAAGTCGGTGTGGAAACTGCCTAATGTCTGCAAATGTCAGCGGGGCCTTCGGAGGGGACCTGTCGCCGCCCTCGGGCTCTCCAGGGTGGCGGGGCGGGAAGGTCGCAAAGCTGCGGGGTTCCGCGACGTGGAGAAAGCCTGCTGCATTTTCTGGGGGTTACACGAGCGTCAGGACGGACTGCTGGGGTTCGAGGGGTGACGGGGGGTTTACATTTGAGAGTCACCGTAGGAAAATGTGAGTGAGGACAGAAGCTCCTTACAGAGCTCAGCCCCCAGCCGGACCCCGGGACGGACCCGCGCCCTGGCCCGCCAGCACCGCGCGTCCCCTCCAAGTTGTGACACTGTGACAAGGGTGTCTGCATTTCGGGTCATCTGTGATTAGAACATCGGGCTCCTGCGTATTATCCTTTAAAGAAGGGGAAAATATGCCGGTGTGGCATTTCTCAAAGCCACCGAGACTCAAGACATGGACCAGAGACGGGCATCCTCAGGCAACTTCTGTGTTCGAACGGGCGACCGCCGACGATTGCGTGCGACCGTCCCTGAGACGTGGCCCCCGTGGTCAGGAGCCCGCCGGCCCCCGTGTCGGGTCTGGACCCCAGCGTGCTTCCGGCGAGGTGACAGGTGGCTCAGGAGGTGGAGCACACACAGGGCAGGTGCTGGGTGGACAAGGACCAGGACCACACCGAGGTTGGTTGGGGGACTCTGAGAGGGACACGATTACTGGCACTTGTGTTTCTGTCCCCTGAGGATGGGGTCCTGACTCTGTGCCAGACCTCGTGTTGGGCGCGTGACACCTGACGGTGGGAACCACCTGTAGAGGGGGGTTTCTCAGGCCTGTAGAGTTGACATAGCTGGGACGTAGGGAGCTGAGCAAGTTGCTTCGAGTGACCCTGAAGAAAACGGAGCGATCTGGACTCCACCCCAGGTCTGTCTGAGGCACTGACATTGGGGTTCCAGAGCATACCTGAAGCGACAGATGCCACTTGCCTGATTTGAAGCCTTGGGACAGTTACTCCAGCCCTTGGCATCTCTGACTTTGAGGATGCCACCTTCGTTCTAACACCTCGTCAGTCCTCCGGCGCTTGGGGACTGACCGGTGCCAAGTATGAGCAGGGGAAAGCAGCAGGGTCGACCTGTGTTGTCGTCTATTAATGTAATTCCTTGGTTGACTCTCAACTCCTCTGTTTTTTTGTTTTTTGTTTTTTTTTTTCTGACTAGAACTCTGATCATCAGTCTTGCTTATTAATTTTTATAACAGTGTATTCTTCTGCTTTAAAAACATCATGTGTTTGCTCTTGAAGATTTGGAAAATTTATGAAAATATACAGAAGGAGAGAAGAGTCGTGATGTCCTGTGGTGCAGGGAGACCAGCATTAGCACTTTTGGAGTATACACGTGTTGTTATTTATGGTCAAATGAACTTAGGTTTCCTTTATTCTTAATAAACTAGAATTTAATTTTTATTCAATATTGTTGCTTAATTTTTCATATACTACATCGTAAGTACTTTCTTAAGCCAATAAACATTCTTCAACATTATGTTTTAAAATGGTAGATGCATAATTCTATTATACGGATGAGCCATGTTTTAGTGAACTAATCCATATTAATGGGCACTATTTGCTGTTTCCAACTTTTTTTGATTATTATAAACAAAATGCAAATGATCGTCTTTTACACAAATTATTAATTAGCCTTTTATACATTTTTATGGTCAAACTAATCATATTTATTATAAGGAATTTAGAAAATGCTTAAGGGAAACATTAAAAGAATCAGTTATAATTTCTGCCGCTGGTGGTCATGAATATTCTTCCCACCTTTTTCTATAGGGGGGTGTGGGGGGGAGGGGTTACAAAAATGGGATTATTCAGCTAGTTACGGATTCTTGATGCTGTTAACAGCTAACACTTAGTATTTGTGTTTGCCACGCCCTATTCTAAAGGCTGCCCACACGCACACTTATTTAATTCAACGTTTCATTCACTGGTCTCATGGAGTAGGTACTACGGTTATTCCCATTTCCTAGACGAGAAAGTCGAGGCACAGGAAGGTTCATTTAGGAAGTGGTAGAGCCAGGATCCACCCCTGGACCGTGGGCTCAGGTCGCAGACTTGGCTTCTGGGAAAAGGGCCCGACAACCACGTGACATTCTGGTGACGCGGACTTCTGGGCCCATAGTTTCCTTCCTGTAAGAAGGCCGTGGGTCCCAGGTCCTAGCCCCTCAGAAGAGGACACCCCGCTGAGGGACCTGTCCTGCATGTCTCGTCCTTAGGGCTCCGCTCCACTAATGTGATAAACTCACCTGTGCTAATGCCATCTCGGGCTAATGTGCAGCCCCTCGAGGGTAAGAGCAGGTATGCCAGTTACAGGGACTTTCTGGAGACTTCTCCGTGGCCTATGTGCATGGGAAGCTGGAGAGAAAGACACTCAGAGGCAGCAGATCTTTTCTTTCTTTCTTTTTTTGGTCTCCGAAACGGCACGCGGTCAGTACGTCTCTCCCAAGTGTGGCTCCCATGGACACGAATCGGACAGTCGCGCCCAAGGCCTTCTTGTACAGCAGTCACTCTTCGGATGGCTTCTGCATCGCTCAGTTTCATGTTAAGAAAAGTCAGGAAGGTGCCCCATACGTGTGTCCGCGGTGTCCTTCGAGGGTGGATGCTTAGGGAGTTCAACAGCGGGGTCAGAGTTGAAAGAAGATGAAGTGGACAGTCCTCAGGGCATAAAGGGTGACTTGGAACCTTGGACTGACAACAAAGCCCACAAGAAACACGAGATTTTCTTCAAGGAGAGAGCCCAGAGGACACAGACTCTTGACGCATCTTGCTTGTGTGGGACTCACAGCGGTCACCCCTGAGGGCAGTCTACACATCTGAGGTGCACCTTGCTCGGACAAAGCGAGGGGCTTGCTGTCAGGTGACGGGTTTGGCCACCTTATTCCGCAGGACAGATGGGCAAGCGTGAACGCCGGTGGACATGCAAGCAGAACCCCCGCTCCCCTCCCTCATTCAGCTGCACCTCTGCACGTCAGCTTCCGGAAAGATCCTGGACCTTCTATAAAGGAAACCAGATTTCGGAGTGTCTCAGCCAACGGTTCCCCGGCAACTGCCAGGTTGCTAACTGGAGCTGCGGCAGAAGTGGGGCCGGCCAGGGCTAGAAACCTTTTGCCTTCGCATCACACAACTCTCAGGATCTCAGGAATTTCCCTTTATTCTTGTTTCTTGTTCACATTCTGATCAGGTGGTTCCCTCCACACCCACCACGGACCAAAGGCGACACCTTTAGCCCTTGAAGTCCTGCAGGAAAAGGCCTCCACAAGCTGGTTTCTCTGAGAGTGGGGGTGTGGAGTGCAAAGCCCAGACTCAGCCAACAAGACCCCGTTTTTGGAGGTACGCACTGGCTCAGCGGGTGCAAGGGGACACCCCAGCGGTTCCCATGGATACACAAGAGCTGTCCGGAAAGTATCCAGCCACGGCCCATGACAAACAGAGACATTACGGCTGGATTTGCTTCCAGACAGCCTGGAAGTGAAGTAAGGGGACGGAAGAGGTCCCGCCAGGGACGCGCTCTGTGACGCAGGGATGTGACTTCTCTGCTCCGTGGGTTAACGTAGCTCCCACGTCGACGGCTGCACGGACTTCGCGTCCCTGTAAACTCCCAGAGGAAGAGCCTGCTTCCTCTCACGGGACTCCAGCGTACCTCTCGCCATCGTCCACGCGCTTGCTGGACCCACGCTGGGTTTCCGAAGCTGCCCAATCAGGTGCCCCGGGGTCCCGACACCGGCTCCGATGGCGGGTCCAAGTACACGTCCGGGCGCGCCACCTGGCTGCCCCTTTCTGCTTGCAAACCGGAAACCTCTCCAAGCACTAGCATCTTGGACGTGGCTGCAAAAGCCCCCTAGTTTTAGCGACAAGGTGCACCAGGCAGAGAGGCAGGATGGCACAGGTAGCAGGAATTTCTCTTTGACCCCATATTTTAAAACTTTGGATGCAGCAGACGTGTCTAAGTCAGGTTGGGCCAGGCCCGCTAAAAGGGAAGATTAATATCCAATAAATTACTTCCCACGTCCTGAGTCCTGAATTTCAGTTCTTCATGCACCATCCTGTGCTTCGTCGTGGAAAATCAATTCATCTTCCTTTTTCATCTCTCTCTCTCTATTTATTTTTTTTTGATTAATGTGTTTTTATTTTCACAAATGTCTCAAAGCCCCTTGCATGTGATGAAAATGTAAATATATTATTAATATTTGAATTTTTACACCAAAGTCACAGAATTTTCCTCTCTGAATATTTAAAAGTAGGAGAGGGTAAAGGATGATCACTTGAGAATTATTTTGATCCAATCCTTTCTGCAGGCTGTAGAATTAATTCAATGTTTCCATGTCTACTTTCGACCTTTCGACGACATGATCTGAGTTATAGGTAGGAGAGAGCAAAACCTCTGTTAAAATGGGACATGACACACACACACAGTCGGTGCTTAATTGAGAGACAAAATAGTCTCAATTTAAAAAATTGTAACTGGATCAAAATTACAGATAGTTCCATGTTTCCTTTTAATACGGCCTCCTGCGGTCTCAGTTCAGTGATGAATGTATTACAGGGTCAGGTGACAGAAGATGGATTATTTTGTAATTTGAATCTTATTGTGTCATCCTGGGACATAGTTTAGTTTGTCTGTCTTACTTTTTCATCTATAAAACGACAGAGAGGTTATTACAGTTGATCCTTCAAGGCCGTGTAACGGAGAGGCGAGAACTTGCGTTTTGAAATCAGGAAGACCTGCGTTGGGGTTCCTGTTTTTTCCCACTGGAATATTTGGGTAATTAACATTTACCAAATTCCTTAAAACCTTCAAGTTTTATTTCGCTCACGTGTAAAACGAACTACATCTATTTTGATCATAGTTTTATCATCGGGGGTTTAATGAGATTAGGCCTATGCATCACATAGTAAATGCTCAGTAAACGCCGGTTCCCAGCCCCGGGCCCCCTCCTCCCGCATTGCTGTGTCTGACGAGGGTTCGTGCTATCGCCACGGGAACGCGAGCGCTTCCACGGAGCTTACCAGGTGTGCGGTCCTCTGCTTGGCACCCGGCGCATTTCATTGACTCACTGAGTCCTCGTAAGGGCCCCACGAGATCGGCGATGCCACCGCCTCAGCTTTGCAGAAGAAGGGACCAAGTGCAGAGAAGTTCAGTGAGGTCGCACTCTGGGAAGCAGAGAAGCAACAGGAGGCGGCCTGGTGCCAGAGGTGCCACCCTCCCCCACGGCCCTCCCTGCCCCCCTGAGCCTGCGTGGACGCGGCCAGGTCCCGGACAGCTGACGGCCCTCTGAGTGAGCTTGTCCAGCGCCAGCCAGACTGTTGGGCGCACAGAGAGGACGCGGTAAAATTCCTGTGGGAAGCACCGTTAAGCTGATGTATTTGCTGTAAAGCTTCACTAGAATGTCTCAAAGAGGGATTTGATCAGTCCTCCGGATGCGTACTACAAAGTTCCAAGAAGGTACGTGTGCGTGTGTGTGTGTGTGTGCATGTGTGTGTGCATGTGCATGTGTGTACATGTGTGTGCGCATGTGCATGTGTGTACATGTGTGTGCGCATGTGCATGTGTGCGCATGTGCATGTGTGCGCGTGCGTGTGTGCGCATGCGTGCGCGCGTGTGCGTGTATGTGTGTGAGTGTGTGTGCGCGTGTGTGTGCATGTGTGTGTGTGCATGTGCATGTGTGTGCGTGTGTGCATGTGTGTGTGTGTGTGTATGCACGCGCGCGCGTGTGTGTGTGGAATACAATGATACCCCAAACTTAATTGACCCCATAAATCTTCTCAGGGACCTCTCGGTAACGTTTCTGAGGGACACAGCTGAGGACATACAATGCTCCTTTTAAGTGCACAATGAGTGTCGCCCACAATGGCATCGGGTCCCTCTTGGTCTTGCTTCTGGGGCTCGGTGTAGCGTTCTTGACAGCCAGAGGGGGGTCTTGCTTGGCTCCCCCGCTTTCGAGTGTCTGAAGCTCACATCTCTCACACGCTCTTCGGAGAAGTGGGCCATACGAGGAGAAGAGCTTTGCCGCCCAATTCTACAATCTGTGACGTGCTGTTACCCCACGAGAG
The DNA here is from genome assembly GCA_004026885.1 of Lyroderma lyra. Taxonomy (NCBI): domain Eukaryota; kingdom Metazoa; phylum Chordata; class Mammalia; order Chiroptera; family Megadermatidae; genus Lyroderma; species Lyroderma lyra. The sequence continues at coordinate 39,556 of PVJL010009879.1, read as the reverse complement.
ACGGGAAGGTTACGCAGGAGTCTTCTAACAAACAGGGCGTCGGTCACATAATGGTAAACAGTGAATCCTGGGTCAGGGGCGGATGGATAAATGTGGGGACGACAAATCTGAATGATAAGCATAGAACACGGGTAGCTCTCTTAAGTCCCAGTTCCTGAAAACTAAAAAACAGGGGGACTTGATTTGAGTCAGCCTGTCCTTCACATAAGAAGAAAATTGTTGCAAGGGCAGATACATTGAAGCCAGCTGATTCTCCAGTGTACCCCGATTCTCTGTAATGATGATGTATTGCACTTGGGTCACCCTTAGAATTTGCTGAATCCCCCCAACCCCAGTGGTCCAGTGAGGCTTTGGTGGCAGAAGACTCAAAGTTTAAGTGTTGGGAGACCTTGGGTTGTCATTCTAATTTTAGGAGAATGACACTCACATTAAGAATTAAATCAATCATTCAATCCATTGATCCATCTATCCATTAAAAACATATGAAAACAACATTCATGAAAGATCTTGATTTCTGGAGGTGAGAATCTGAATGGGAGACGAGGTTAATCCCCTGCCCCCCAATCTTCTCCGGTAATCACGGTGGGTTTACAGGTTTCGCCCCGCAGCTCTCGTGGGGGACGGGCTCTGGAACTGCCTGCGAGCAACCTGCTGAAGACGATACATTCGCTATGCAAACGAAGAGGCAGAAGAAACAGAGCTGACCGATAAGACTCAAGACCCCTTTCAAGTGACAGTCACGGGGGGTGGGGGCGACAAAGATGGAATTCATGCATTAGACCTCCATTTACCCTGCCTCTGTCGAAACTAAATACGTATTAATTAAACCCAGGGAGGCTGGTGTGTACTGATGAGCCAATTCGCACATCAAAACCCTGGATAAGAGTTCGTGAGACTCCGGCCCGGGCAACAAGCCTGGGAAAAGAACTGGACCCTGGTGGCGCCGCCAGTTTATCTTGATATGAATCAGGACAACCCAAGGCAGAACCTTCCTGTGACAAAATTGCCGAGATCAGTTTAAAATACTTTTTGAGCTTTCTCTCTTCTCTTTGCAGGGTCGACTCCAGGGCACCTTTGGGAAGTGAACACAGGACGTTGGTCGTGACTGGCAGCAGATTTTAACTATTTCAACTCAACGACGCTCGTAAGAATATGTACAAACGACAATCAAAATTTGTTTTTAACCTGGTGGAACTGGTTTCCTCACTTTGACATCAGGAGGGTCATCTTCACTAGCTGGTTCTGAAATTCCAGAGTTGGTTCTCCCATCCTGCTACCCCCAAACTTCAAATTTTAGTTAAAATTTGATAGATGCATCTCCCCCCCAGCCAGCTCTCTGGTATACACACAGTTGGTGATAAAGGATTTAAGTAGGATTTACATTTTCATAGGGGACCGCGCACAATCAGGTCACAATCCTCGCCCCGGGCGCCGCCATCCCCTTTCTGCGGCTGCTGGCACAGCCCCGGGCTTCTCCTTACCCTGCGTTGCATTTTAAGTTATTTACTATTTCTTGCTGATGACTGACAGCACGGTTTGCATTCTGGGTCTCCAGCAGCGGGCAGGCAGCCTCGCTCTTCCTGCTTTGATTTCTTCATCAGTATGACGAGCGTGCAGTCTGGGATCCTGCACGTGGGCTGGCATCGGGAGCGGCCGGAGGAAATTCCGAGTGGGGCCCGGGCACTGGCATCTTTCCTTACAAAACGCTCTCAGAAGATTTTAACACACAGCGAGGGTCAAGCCCTCAATTCCCAAAGCCCTGCTGTTCGGAGTGGAGCAAGCCATTCCCTGTCTTGAACTGCGGTCCTAAACACATTTACATGTTTATGGGATATTGAAAACATGGCCTGAAATACCGAGAACATCACACGAGGGGGGAACCCCCAAACCGGAATGACCTTCTGGAGGGCGGCCGCTTGTCGCACAGGCACCCCCACTAGGTGAGTGTTCTGGGGACCCATGTGCCCCTGGGTACCCGCCGGCGTGGCTGGGAGAGGCTGCGTTCGGCTCGGTGAATGTTTTGGAGACTCTCTCAGCGCGTTTGCCCGTGTCAGAGTGGGTGACTGACGTGCACCACGTGCAGCGTGACGGCGCGTCTGCCCGCACCTGAGTGCTCAGCAGGTTTTGACCACAAATGGCCTGACCCCCGTGCCCCACCCTCCTAGTCACCCGATCTCACCCCAGTGACTTTGTGCGTGTGTGTTTGTCTCCCTGGATTCAAAGGGAAACGTTTTGTGGGTGTGGGAGGGGTGCAACAAAACCCGGCAGGAGCGCTCAGCGGCGTCACCTCGGACCAGCTCACGCGCTGCTCTGAGCCGAGGACAGGTGTCTCCCCAGGTGCGCGGCATCCAGCGGAGAGCGCTTTGGGGATGGCGGACGTTGGAGCACGTGAGAATAAGTACGCCGTTTTTCATAAGTAAATCCCTTTTTTCTTTCTTTGGTTCCCCCTCGTACAATCATTTCTTGGTCATAAATTCTAAATAATGCTCACTCCCAGCTAGTTTTCCTTCCTACACCTATTTGATCAAGTAACTACTGTTTCCTTAAATACCGCTTAGTGCACAATTATTTTATGGCTAATTCAACATTTTCCCTGAGTGTTTTTACAAGTGTTTTTCTTCTGTTTATGTCCTCTGTGCTACCTGATTCTAGAGAGAAAAGGATTTGAGTGATGGGCTTACGAAGAAATAGTGCAAGAAAGGAAAAGCGTGCTCGTACAAGTTCGGAGTGAAAACCGGTACCTGGACAGCCACGTTCTGAGCGAAAACCGGTACCTGGACAGCCACGTTCTGAGCGAAAACCGGTACCCGGACAGCCACGCTCTCAGGTGCGGGGAGACGAGAAAACCGAGTGCTTGGACAGCGTGCACACATGTTCTAAGTGCTGGACAGAGAGACGTGAGGGACACAGCCAAGGCCCTCGACCAGCACATGTCCACGACCCTGGAGAGGAAGGTGGGCGCGTGCAGATGAGGACTGGCACCTCGGTTTCCCGTGTTACCCTTTCCCGAGCTTCATGTGGTTCAGAGCTGGTGCTCTCGCTTTGCCATGACCTGCTGGTTAGATGTTATAAACAGAGGGGAGACACGGTGGGTCAACATTCAAGTCTGAGCCTCACATGTCTTCGGTGAGCCGGGACATGGGGTCTAGGGCTGGAGTGCCGATGAACCTTGCTCGTTAGGGAGCAGGAGGCAACACAAGGCAGCCTGACAGGCTTTGTGGCTTGGGCCTGACGGACGTAGAAAAAGAAATGACACACCCCTGCCCCCACCACCAAAGACATGTTCACTCCCTGATCCCTGGGACCCATGAATACGGCAAAAGAGCTACTGCTACCTTGTATGGCGAAAGGTGGGGTCCGGTAGAGGATCTTGAGCCGACCGTGACCAGACAGAGAGCTCGGACAGCTCACCCCCGGGAGCGTGGAGGTCTCTGGTGCTGCCTCTTTGAGATTGACCTCATTTTCTGAGTGGAGCGAAGATGGATGGTTTGGGGGGTATCTGCGGGGTTCACATTTGGGGAGGGCGGGGTGGGGCTCGGGTTCCCAGAGCTGCCCAGTCCAAGCCTTGTATTCAGTGACAGAGAGACAGCCAGGCTGGCCGGTGGGGAACGAGCCCATTTCAAAGGGCTGAGCCCCTGGCCCCGTGCCTCCCCCACCAGGACTGCAAGAAAGAAGGCAGCATTCACCCTGTAGTACCCTCCCGGTAATCCCAATGTTTATTGTTCATTATGCAATATTTTTCTATACGGTGCCTTGAGGTCTTCAGAGGATTTTCAGTCTCAAGAACTGAATGAATAATGATTGATTTAAAAAAATAGAATGCAAAGCCAGTCTGGCATGCAACGGGCATTGAAGCTAGAATGTGGCAAGGAGTTAAAAAACACGAGGCCGGGAAAGAGCGCACGCAGAGACGGAGCACTCGTTTACTGAGCCAAGCCCAGGGAGTCGCTGAGCGGCAATATCGCCCCCCTCGGCGGGCCGTGCGAGGACCCCCCGGCGTCAGAAGCCCCCCTTAGATGTTCACTGGGGTTCGATGTGGCATTCGGCATCGTGAAATGCCCACGGGCTGTGGGGAGCCAGACGGACGTGGGCTGGAACCCTGACGCTGGCGTTCATTAGCTCTGCGATCTTAGGGGTTTATTGAACCTCTAAGAAGGGCCCTTTCAGGCCTATAGAAAAAGGATGTCGTGGGATGCGAGGAAACGATCCCCGTGACAATGCCTCCAGGGGTGTCTGTCCCACTGGGCGATACGTGGGCACCTGTCTATCCCCTCCACTCCCCACCGCGAGGTGGTCAGTGAGTTCTGGAATGTCTCCAACTCCAAACACAAATCAGCCTGGGCTGTTAGGTCGTCCTCATTCTGAGTGGGAAGGGCTGGAGTCACATGACAACGTCAGGGGTGGGAGGAGGTGTCTCGGGAAATGGGGAGTCGGATCCATCTGGGCTAAAAGGCACAAGCAAAGGGTCTTTGGACGTGGAGAGGAGCTTTTTCTATACGTACCGTGTTTGCTGTGTATAAAGAGTACTTTTTTTGGGGGGGGGGTAGTTCCCTGGCTGGGATTCAAACTCAGGCCGCAGTGTTGAGAGTACCGAAGCTTATCCACTGCACCCCCAGGGAACCCCCCACAATGATCACTTCTTTGTCCAAAGTTGTGAGGGAAAGATAAGGATGCGCATCATACATGGGCAGTACTAATTCTGTATCCATAAATGTTTTAAATTCTTTTATTGAGGCTTATGAGTTGAAAGTGTAACTCTAGAAATCAATAGTGATACCTGTGTGCAAAATAATAATAACTTGGAATACGATTGTTGGTTTTTAAAGATAAGAAAAGTTTATATGTAAAATTTCCTGTACCTTGTATCTGTTCTCATTATTATAATTATTCGTTACATAAAATTTCTTGTACCATGTTAAAAAATAAAAATAAAATAAAAAACAATAAATGCTAAAATTCCCTTCTGATACAAAAACCAAGTACTAAATATAAACAATTAAAAATTTGAATTAAAAAAGTAAAATGAAATTATTTTTCCCTGAAAGTTTGGGCCACAAATGTGGGTGCACTTTATACACGGGGTGCATCATACACAGCAGAGTACAGTAGGTATTTTTGCAACAGAATCGCTTCAAATCCTATGATGTCATTTCTAAGTGCGTTGTCTCAATTCGACAATTGAAGTATAGAAAAAAAAATGAAATTATGAATTTCACACGACCCGGTGATCTTGGGAACTAAGAAATGAAGATCATTTCTATTCAACTCTGCAGTCACATCACACTTGACTGAAAACGGACCTCATTTGTGTTCGGAAGGCCTGGCAGCGCAAGGCCTATGTGAAGATGGGCGTCCCCAACGCAAACGTCACTATCTGAGGGGCTTAAACGGCCAGTGTCGATTTCTCGTCTCCAGAACCGTGGGAAGTACATGGAAGTTCAAGACCACGTCGCCATCAGGTGCTGCGCCTGCTGTGGACCCACGTCCTGGTTCGCGGGCCGCCGTCTTGCTGTGCTGGGCAGTGAGCACGTCCCCCAGGACGCGGCGGGTTAGGACTTCATCACGTGCAGTCTGGGCCAATGCACTGTGCATGGCGGACTGACGGCACACTGGCCCATCGCACCGGCCCATCGGGTCACCTTGGCCTGGCCTACCTCGGCCGCGGCCGTGGTAGCTGCGCATCAGCAACAGGGACGCGGGTGTTAGCTCTCCTCTCCCCACAGCAACGCTTTTGTTTCAGTCGTGAGCAAAGGCAGCCTCGGTCACCGCGTCCCTGATGCAGAAACATCCGTTTTGAGTCTGAGTTCCTGCACGCGGCCGCCTCGAGGGCTGGATCTTTTACCCAAACGACCAATGTGACAGAAAACACACAACGTTATTCCTTCAGGTGGGGCCTTCGCACAAGCGTCGAGCCATCAGTGGAGACTGCTGGGGTTGACGTGGCCCGTGAGCGAGCCGTCCTGCCGTTCTGGTCCTTGCGGTGTTGCCTTCCGGCCTGACGCCCACCCCGCCTGACGACGTGGGGCAGTGCCGCCGTGCCCGGGGAAGCCCACCCCGAGGCGTGCCCTCGCGTGGAGGTAAAGCCTCTCAGTGCCGCGGACCGCTCGTCATGGCCCTCTGTCCTGCGAGGGGAGGAGGACGCACATTCATGGACAGAGCTGGGACAGGACGGTCCCACTCGGTAGCCAGAGGAGGAACTGGAATCCGGGTCAGCTTCTCTGATGACAACATGGGAACTCCTTCCCCAGTCACCTCAGTGGGTTTCTACTCAGCTTCTCCCTCAGGCCTCAGGATGTCATTGGAACAGGCTAATTGCCGCGCTGCTTCTGCGAGGCAAGAGGACGCCTGGACGGCGCTCTGTTGGGCCCAGGTGAGGGGCTCCGAGGTGTTCCGTCTCCTCCCAGGTAGCTAATCCGGGCCTGGCTCCGCGCACGGCGTCCGTCACCTACGGGAATTTCCGAAAGCCCCTTTGGAGTCTAATTCCAGGGCTGGCCAGGCATGCATTGATTTTTCTAGGAATGCTAAATACAGCTGCGTGGGACGAAGTGACCGGCACCAGCGGCAGTTTACACAGAGATTATCAGCTGTTCATTATAATCGGGTAAGTAATGAGAGAAGCTTCCAGAAGTGTGTCAGGTAACATTTTAGTTGTCTTCTCTCTAGGCAGATCTTGTGAGATGGCTTTGCACAGCTCAATTTTCAGTGCTCCAAAACTATCTATCTATCTATCTATCTATCTATCTATCTATCTATCTATCTATCTATCTTTGTTCCAGGGCAGAGTTTTAGGCAGAGATGTCCTTCCCTTAACTCGAGTCTCCAAATTTTCTTTCCTGGACTACTTCCTGGAGGTGACTCGAGGTCGTGCCCTTCCTTTGGTCTCTGTCATATTTACATGCTGAGACAGCAGTTAGGGGTAAATGACGGTCACTATTTTAAGCATGGGTCTTTCCCAGGGATATTTTGCATTTTTGTAGGAAACCAAATCTTAAGCGCCCCCTCCCCCACAAAAAAAAAAAGAAGAAAAAAGGAACGTAAACGGCATCATTTCAGGAATTAAGCCGTGAACTGGGGGGGTAAGTTTTGGCAGTTGGGCGGTTGCAGGGACTAGAGAGCCATTCTCTTCTCGGTCGGATTTTGTTTTTAATATTCAATCCCATTTTCCCTCCGCAAGAGTCTCAAAGCCCAGAAAATGCCAATTAAAAAACAATCATAATCAAATTAATTACAATTTCAAAGCTTCCTAGTAAAACTACGTGCAAGAAACCCAAGTCCATGGCCAGACAGGACGATGGCTGTTTGCCCACCCCGTGTACACAGACCTCTGCGGTGCACCGTGGCGGCTCGACGCCGCGCCTCGCAGGCCCGCTGCCAATGTCCCCAAGCAGGAGACGGTCTTCCTAGTGGAGTCAGGCCTGTCCCCGTCCGAGGTTTGCATTCAGGTGTGTCAGTGGTGGCCCGGCCCGGTCCCGGCCCAGTGGTTGTGGCGTCCCCAGACGCCGCAGTCAGTGCTTGGCCTCCTGCCCGAGCGTCCCCAGCTTTGGGATAATTTTGGGTGTTCCTCCTCGCTGCGTGGTTCTGAGCTCACCGCCGAGTCTCCAAGCCCCTCGCAGCACGGCCCCTGCACGGTGGGTCCTCCAGCAGATGCAGAGGGAGAGAAACTGACCGGGGTCTGAGATAGGAGGGGGGACCATGCAAGGCGGAGTCATGTCCACCCAAGGGGCCGTCGGGGGGCTGAGGGTCGGCTGGGGCTTGTGACCGCGGAGGCGGTTCGGACCTCGTGGAGGAGTCTGAGCCCGGTGGTCGGTGTGCAGGACGGGTGGGCTAAGACGGCTCCTGCAGACGACGGCTTGGAGCAGCAGTTCCAGAAGGAGACGAGGGCGGGGCGGCTGTGGCTCGGGGTGGTGGGTGGAAGGACCCAGCGATCCCCCGCTGTGGCCCGCAGTCCTGCTCAGTGCACCCCAGTGCGTGAGGGATGCGTGTGGATTCGGGGGGACAGGTCACCCGGGAGTACAGGCCCGGGCGCCCGAGCACATGTGGGCAATCCGGACTGATTTTTTCCTGGTGCCACATAGCGCTTCATTGCCCTGAACGTGTGTACCTCCTGCCACATGCCCGGCCCTCCTAAAGCCACCACAGAGGATCCACGCAGGTCCGTGAGCCTTTACGATGCTGAACACGGCCGACAGCGATGCCGACCGTCCCCCTCGAGACGTCATAAATGCTGTGGTGGGGCCGAAGCACCGCGCCCTGTCCGGCCAGAGATTGTGGAAGCTGCACACAGAATCTGCCAGCAGTGGGGGAAAAGCATGCAGAAGTGGGCACCTATCTGCCCCTCCTTCTTCCGCCCTCCTTCCCTTTGCAAAGGCCTAGACACCCCGATCGCCCCACCTCGGCCCGAGACCGCCGGGTGAGGCCTTTCCCCCCGAGACGCGCCCATCCGACTGCTGGGAGCCCGTCCCGGGATGCGCTGGGCTCTCTGCTGGTGACACCGCAGAGGACGTCCGACTGCCCAGAGCTACCTTGCTGGATCGCACGTGGCAGAGCCCCTCTCTGAGGCTGCCTGGGGGGCCACATGTGGGGTCCCTGGGAGTTCGCCAGGGCCCGCCGTCCCGGGCCTGTGCTGTGGCTGCCCGTCCAACTGAAGGGACGAGCTCGTTTGTGTTTCAATGGTCTCTTCCTACAAGATCTGCCCAGCAGTGTCACTCCACGTGGCTGCAGGATTTAATTAAACAACAACACCCCAAGGGCCGGCCGTCATTGCCGTCCTGGCTACCGGCTAGAATACAGGCAGAATGACGGCGCCGTGTGTGCAGGTTGCTTCCCCTTATGCTTGAGCAGAACCTGCTATTAGGACTAAGGACACAAACACCTTTGAGCACAATCCTTTCCTTGTTTTAATTCTAAGGAGGGTCTCCCTCATGGCAACGGCCCGAAGAAGGCCCCTTCCAAGAGATGGGCACCGTCCCTGTGAGGAAAACACCGGGATTGCAGCTGATGGAAGCAGCACCAGGTCGGCAGGGGCCTGAGCGCACTTTCAGGGCTCCACGCGGAGACCCCAGAAGGCCTTGCAGTGGCGTTAGACACCAGCTCTGGTGACCCTCTGAGACCGAGCGTGGCTGTGTGAACGGCAGGGACAAACCGAGCGTACGCACGCGGTGACAGTGAGTTGCTGTGCTCGCCGGGGCCCGAGAGTCCAGTGAATGGACAGACAGACAGACAGACAGACAGACGCTTTTCTTCGTTCAGGCTGGGCGGGCGGCTGTAGGCAAATGATTCCACCTTCGAAGTGCCCGACCGGGCTCTCCGGCCCTGCTCGTTGGGTCTCACGTCCTTTCTCTCTCTCCTCGTCCCTCTCTGGGAGCCTGGGCAGGGACAGAGAGGAGCAGACGGAGGTGGAGGCGGACGCCGACGCCCACGCGCGCCCAGACGCGTGTCTGCGGCCCGGGGACGCGAAGGGGCGCTCCGCACTCCCGAGGAGCCGGCCGGCGGCGCGGCCCGGGTCTACCCACCGTGTGCTCCGGGCAGCCCGCCCCTCGGGGCCGTCGGACACGGCGGAGGCGTTGTCCTTGCGTACAGTCTGGGGGCAGAGCACGCGCCTTTTTAAGGAACACTAATTTCTTTTGAGGTCCGGTTCGCATTTGGGAAACGGGAGACGGGGGGCCGGCCGAAAAGTGGACCTTCCTTCCGGGTCCCAGTTCTCCACGCTAAAGGTCGCAGGGTTGCTGCCAAGGCAGGGGACAGAGCGGACGCGGCTCTCAGGTGTTCCTCTGAGTTTCTCACCTGTGTCTCACGGGATGCTGTTCCTGCATCTTCCCCCTGCGGGTGCCCAGACACGGGAGACCACGTCTTTGCTGGGACAGATTTTCCTTTTTCTGCTTCGGGGAAGCGTGCTCGCACGCCCCTCAGCCTCTCGGAAGCGGTGGGGAGGCATTTCCCGTGCCCTTCGTGCACCCGGCGCGGTAGGTGCGAGGCGGCGGGAGGAAACAACGCGGGAAAGCCCCGCTTTCACGAAACTGCCGCTTGGTGATCGGTCCTCTACGCGGACAGAAACATTACTGAAATGTCCGCGCCACGGAGGACATTCGCTGCTGCCTGCACAATGTCATTTGAAGAGCTCTTTCGGATGCCTTGATTAAAAGGCCTGTTACCCGTCTAGAGAGACCCCAATCCCACCAGCTCTGCTCCTTCCAGAACCTTCCAGAACCTTCCACGTCTTTGGGCAGGACCATGCGAGACGCAGCAGCGGCCAGTGAGTTGGCAAACCCCGCTGAGCTGACGGGTGGTTCTCCGCCGATCAGGTGGGTGGCAGGTAAGTTCTGGCGGGAGGGTGGTGTCAGGTGGGATGCGAGTCGCAGAACCCGAGCCAGGACCCGGGCAGACAGGCGGAGGGGACAGGGGGCTTGGAGCCCCAGGAGAAGGGCAGTGACACGTAAGCGAGAGAAATGCAGACACCTACCACTTTGCGCCAGGCCGACCTTGAACCCTACGCCTTCCTCGGAAGAAAGCACCGGCTGCCTGGTGGGCGTGCAGTCCAGCTGGAATTACGATGACCGTCACCACTGCACGGGACAAAGGAGCCATTGCCCATTCAAACACGGACTCGCGTGCAGCTTCTCAGGAGGCTCATGCTGAGCTTGGTCTCGTTTTGCTGTAATGATTATCGCCCCACCGCATGTCCGCTCGGACTGTGGGGGACCGTCTTCAAGTACCCCACACCAAAGTCCACGGGCTATGCTGTCCATCCTGGGAAAGGTCAATCGCATGCAGCTTAAACCTGGATCCTCGAACGACCGTCCCACTTTCCAAACTGGAAGCTGGGGAATGATGATGGTTTTTTTCCCAACAGACAGTGCACAGGGCCCTGGGAGCGCAGGTTCTTAAGTGACATGTCGACACGACCCTGAAGAATCACAGCGGGAGGGGTGGTGTCCTCGCAAATCTCGTCCCTAACTCTTGGGGGAGGACCTCACGGCGGAGACTTGCTTTCTGTCCCAGGTTTCATCTTACCGAAAGGCCCCGGAAGACACAGCTCATGGACTTCGAAGGGACAGACAGCGCGCGGGCTGCAGGGTTGAAGGGCTGGGGACAGCTCTGTGATTCTCAGAAACGGGAAACAGATGTTGTGTGACATTTGGAGGCGCAGTTTCCTTCTCTTTTGCCCACTTCTGCGCTGTTACGGTTTTGGAGCGAAGATGTGTGACTGTGAGTGGGTTTCCTGGTAGAGGACGGGGGCCCCTAAGGCTCAGGCGAACTCTCCTGAACACAGCGCCTTTCCACAGGACCAACTGCAAATCGCGCCGGAGAAGCCAGCGGCCGCGGTGCGGTCTGCCCCGGAGCCTCGGGAATGAGATAGCCCCCCACGAAGTGAGCGAGTGTGACCGGAAGGAGACACTGCCGAGCCGGGGGCTCCCCTGCATGTTAAGTTTTGTTGCTCGGGCGACTGCCCTGGTTTGCACTGATGGCTGGGGACTTCCGTGCAGACGAACACGTGTGGCGTCATCGTGGCAGGCCCCAGGAGGACCAGGTCTTGGGAGGAGGTCAGAAGAACAGTGGTGGACTCTTCGGACAGGGCACACTGCCAGCCAGACCCCAGAGGATAAAGCCCCCTTGTCAGCACCGGAGTGACGTGATGTGGGTGGGGACCAAACTGAGGAGAGCCACCAACGAACAGAGCAGTGACCCTACGGGAGTTCTACAACCTGTGAGACATCAATTGGCATCTCTGTCCCCAGCTGTGACGTCGGTGTCAGCTTATGGAGATCTAAAGCATGAATGGTGTTGGCTCTGTCCGTGGGTCATGGGGATGTCCACTGGCTCGAGAGGGGTGTCAGATCGGGGAGAAAGTGATCGAGTTGGACTGCACCGAGGGAGGCGTCGGCAGCTTGCTCCGGAAGTTTCCCCGGGGCTGCGGGACACCACGGTTACGCAAACGTTGTGAATTCTCTGTGCCTTACCAAGCCCAGTGTGTGGAACTGTGTTTCCTATGTGACATTTAACATTTAAGGAACTCAAATAATAAACAAGCAACAGTATAAACACTGACCCATGTTTTATAGGCTGTCTGGAAAGTATCCAGCCAGGTACTGTGAAAAGGAGAGGCACTTAGGGCTGGATTTCTTCCGGACCGCCCTTGTAGGCTGTTTGACTGAGGCTATCACGGCAGGTGGCTTCAAGCAAACAACACGAGTGCCTTGTTTTGGGTGGGGGGCTGCAGAGGGGAGAAGGACGCCCAGTTTTCGTTCTCTGTGCTGTCCTGTGACTGGAAGGCATACCCAGATGCTGAACCTGAGCTCGGGCCTCCCCTCCTCCCTGAAGAACATCCTATTTCCCCGGCCCGCCCCGGCATGCCTCTCCTGGATCCTCGTCCAGATCGCTCCTTCGACGGCAGAACATTGTCAAAACCGAGTGCAAAGACAAAACAAAAAAGAACAAGACGTAATTGAGTAAGACAAGTGAAAAAACAAACAAACCAAAGTGCCCCCGATGATCAGAGCGAATGATAACAAGTACACGGAGGGAAGTCGATTTGGGAAAATTAGCACCAGACACTCCGAGTGTACACGCTGTCGGCGCGCGCACGCCCCGAGTCAGGCACGTGGGTTCCGAGGTCACCGTTCCATCAGCAGCGATCCAGTTCTCTTGGAAGGGGAGGGCTGGTGCCCGATCCGGCCTGGCTTTGGCGTGGCGTCTTCTCGACAACTCTTTCTCCATTGTCCTTCATTACTAGCTGAGGAGCTTCGGCGTTGGGCCCATTTATTGTTAGGTCTTCTTCCGTGCTGCTTTCCTGAATACGCAGTAAATTCTAGACCCTGGGATTCGTTGGATATTCTCTTAGTTCCTCAAGAACAATGTCTTAGCAGCAGTTCTCAACCAGTGGGTCGTGACCCCTTCGGGGGTCGAACGACCCTTTCACAAGGGTCACCTAAGACCATCGGAAAACACATAATGTACTTACGCGGACCAGTCACACGTGTGTAGAGAGCAGCTACCAATAATTTTACGGTTGGGGGTCACCACAGCATGAGGAGCTGTATTAAAGGGTCGTGGCATTAGGAAGGCTGAGAACCACTGTCTTAGAGGAACACAGAATAATACAGTATTTGGGCGGCCTGTTAGGCCGTTTGTGCTAAGAGCCCACTGCACGCTGAGCTTCTTTGATGGCCACCTTGAGTTTACCTAATTTAAAAAACATGACTATAAAATTCAGAAGGCCTATGACAATGAGTTCCCGTAGCGTACGGTCACACACATACGCTAAAAAGGAAAAGACACCTTTGCCCCATGGCCTCCCCCGGCCAGCCCAAATCCCACCGCCCGAAGGTATTAAACTCATATATGAACAGTTAGGCCTATTTTTCATCGTAACTCAAGCAACCAGAAACTACGTCGATCCAGCAGCTACCAGTCCCCGCGGGTGCCGGCTAACCGAGAGTCGACCGTATTCAACTCCACAGCGGAAGCCAACTTCAAAAGGAACGTATGGGCCACGCGACAACACGTGTCTGCAGACGCCCTCCAATGCCCTTTTACATTTATTTCGCTGGAATCACGATGGCTCACTCCTGAAGTCTTGCAATGTGGCAACAGTCTGATCATTCCTCTTTCGCGATGATCTTCTCATCCCTTGTCACCCGCATTCCTCCCGACTTGTGTCTTTTCAGCCTCTGCTGGTCCCAGCTCACAGTGACTGTCTCAGGAGCAGTGACTCTGGACTTGGTCGTGTGAGTACTGTCACCCGTCCCCGTGCCTTGTATGGACAGCAAGTCAACATCAGTGAGGATTTGTTAATGATGCTCCTGATGTTTGCCGTTAAGTCCTTAGTAAATATGGGCCAAAATACTATCTACGAGGTTCCCACTTAAGCCAAACCCTCCACGGAAACCCAGGGCATGGAAGTGCACCGGCTACTCAGAGGTACTGACGTCGCTTCAGGCAATCACGTTGCATCGCTGAGCCCGCTGTCCTGAGTTAACGCCCGTGGCTGCACTCTGCTGTGGGGTCCAAACCAGAGCCAACAGCATGGCAATGATTTTACAATTCTTCTCTAGAAGGAACACAGAAGCCTTTGTCGTGTGGCATGGACAATACCTACGTCCCGCTGAGAGCCTCGCGAGATGAGGGTCCGGACACGGTTAACCACACGGCTCGGTGGTCTGCCTTCCCGCTGGCATCCTTGGCTGCCAGGATTTTCTACAAGCTGGAGGTGCTTGCTGCCTCGGGAATTCTTGGGGGCTGATGGTGGGATGCCACCCCTGTGGGGGCCATGCCTTGAGAGGACTGAAGAGCCAATGAGGTTAAGTCTAGACCACGAGGAGAACCCAAGGACGTATCCCTGCAACGTGGGCCAAGAAGCACCACAGCAAAGCGTCTACTTGGTGTTACGGCTACGTCTTTATTAAGGCTGTGGGCCACTGCCCGTGCCTTTGTGTGTGCCCCTCCCTCCCGAGACCTGATTGAACAGTAGTTTTCTATCCTAACCTGAGACTTGCACACGCAAGGGGGGGTGGGATGGACGGCGAGCTCCTGGCCAGCCCCACACTGCTGGATGATTATTATCTCAATGTGAGGCTTGCTCAGTCTCTCCCAGCTCCCCACTGACAACGACCGATACGCGTGCGATGGAAATCAGGCCATCAGAGCGAGGATGCTTGCCCGACTCGGCGTTCTGCGGTGACTCGTCTCAGTGGGTGTTGTACAATGTCCTGTGGGAATTCTCATGCACTTGATGCCCCAGGAAAGTCTCGCCATGGGTCCCTTCGCCTCCTCCAGGGTTTTGTTCAAAAGTCTCCTTCTGATGCGTCCTTCCCATCCACCCTAGGTTAGCTGAAACCTACCCTCACCTCCTTTCTTGCCTTTTTATCTTCTCTCCCTAGTGCTGTCACCACGAGACACACTGGGTCAGTCAGGGCCCGTTTCAGACACAGCGACCATGTGACTGAATTCACAGAGAATTTAATATAAATGAGTCTTGGAATTAAGGATCAGAGAATTGAAAAGATTAAAACAAAAAAGGTAACCGAGGTTTCACAGAGGTGGTGACTGTAGGAAGGAGTTAGGGTTGGGTTTGGGGATGAACTGTCCTCCCCTACAAAGTCACATGTTGGCGTCCTAATGCCCAGGATGCCAGGATGTCGCTGTATTTGGAGATGGGCCTAGAAAGACATGACTGAGTAAAAATGAGGTCATGGGGGGGGACCTAACCCAATGTGAGGGTGTCCTTATGAGGAGAAGAGATTAGGACACAGACATGTACAGGGGGGAGACCAACTAAAGACACAGGCACAGGTGGCCACCAGCAAGCGGAGGAGGAGGCCTCGCTGGGAACAACTCTGCCCTTGACTTGACCTTGGACTTCCGGCCTCCAGATGGTGAGACAATAAACTTGGGTTGTCTGAGCCCGTCTGTGGTCCATTGTCCTGGCCGCCCTAGTGGACTGGTGATCCTGGCCAGGAGAACGGCAGGCAGAGAGGTCAGTGTGAGGACACATGAGGGCAGGGCTCCCCTGAGCCAAAAGTGTCCCCTCTGAGGAGAGGGCACTGCTTAGCTGGGCTGAGGGTCTCCACAGGGGTACAACAATGTAGGGGAAATGGTGCACTGGGACCACTTGTTGCTTCTAGAATCAACTGTTGCTGACAGAGTGAAGAGTCAGGGAGCTGCAGGCAGGACACAGGATGCCAACAGGAAGGAGTGAGTTTTTCCTTCTTTCTCAACCCCTGGAACCCCCTCCAGTGCCCTCTGTTGGCAGAACCTAGCAGAGCAGGTAGCCCAGTGGACATGGAGATTTGCAAGGTCCCAGTCCCCCAGGGCACAGGGGGAGGAAATGGAGAAATGGCAGCTGAACAGGGCTTTCTCCAACCCAACCCAAACCAACCCAACCCAACTCACTCAACTCAACTCAACCCAACCCAACCCAACTCAACCCAACCCAAACCAACCCAACCCAACTCACTCAACTCAACTCAACCCAACCCAACCCAACCCAACCCAACCCAACCCAACCCAACCCAACCCAACTCACTCAACTCAATTCAACCCAACCCAACCTAACCTAGCCCAACCCAACTCAACCCAACTCAACCCAACCCAACTCACTCAACTCAACTCAACTCATCTCTGTTCCCCTCCTCTCTCCTCCCCTCCCTCCCTCTCTCTTTCTTTTTTCCCTTCCTTCCCTCCTCTCAATTTTGGAAGACATTGGGGAAAATGCAACATTTCACCAACAAGAAACAGAAGCGGTTTGAAGAAGCCAAATGATTGTGGAACCGAGTCAGGGTTTTAAAGCGACAATCTTCTTCCATCCGTGAAGCAGGCATGGGTCACGAGAGAGGGCAGGCTGGACCTGGTGGACATTTTGGGACCCTTGGGTTATTTTTGTGGAAATTCCTGTTGGTGGGTGAACTCTATGTTTCATTTCAGGGTCAGGACATGAGAGGTGGTAGTTTTGGCTGAAAAGAAGTGGTTAACAAGGGGTGTAAGAAAGTGTGTGAGCGTGCTAGCAAAAGTATTTGGGTGATGTCCTGAGTAATTCTCAGATAATCTCGGGAAGGCTAAGGATGTCCAATTAAAAAAGAGGAAGCAAGACAGAGAAAGTTCCAGTCGTTTACTTGGTGTGTGCAGACGTTTTATGGCTCAGGTCGGTATCTGGGCACCTAAGTGTGTGTCCCAGATCATGGTCATTTTCCCTTAGGTGAATCATATTAGATGAACTAACTAAAACTGTGCTGTAGTATGTGCTTTTTCGTCTGAGGAAGATGGCTCCCAATTGTGAGAATCCTACTTATCTCTCCTTTTTATCCTCTCCATTCTCTCCTGATTAATGCATCTATGTCCAACACTTTATTAGACATTAATTGAAGACTTCCAGATTCTTGGTATACTTTAGGACTATAGTCTTGTTACATTCTGATACAAATAACCTGATATCACAGAGCTTTAAGCGAGGTAGGAGTTATTTCTGTCTCACAGAAGAGACGCACCGCACCGAGTTTTTCTGGAGACCCCCAACCCTCTGCCTTACGTCTAGAATTAGCTGCGAGGCCGGCTGAACATGTCGAAGGGGAGCCGTGTGTCACGTCCACACAGAGAAAGTGGGGATTCTGCTACTCAGGAAGAACACACCCCAGGCCTCCCACCGCCGTCCTCGGGGCATCTCGTCTCGGCTCTCTCCGATTCCCCGGGTGCCTTGAGTATTCGGCCGGTAAAGGAAAAGCAAAGATGTGGGAGAAAAGAAGACAAAGGCGCTCAGAAGCCCCCCAACGCAAAAGGCTGAGGTCCACGTACGAAGGCTTTGGAGCTGAGTGGCGGTAAGGTCACCGGCGACGTTTCCCACACACTGACCACGTGCCAAGGTGCAGCCAACGTGCTTTACGCGCCCGTCTCCCTTAGCACTCAGAGCGAACCGACACGGCACAGTACTACCACCGCCCCCGGGTTCCACCTGGGGAGACAGTTCTAGAAAGAGCTGATGACTTGTGTATTTCACATAGCCAGGGATGGCAGGGGCAGAGTTTATTTCACTGATTCCAGGGATGGAGCTCAACCCCCATGCTGCTCCCCTCTCGGAACGGGCAGGAGTAGAGGACAGCAGGGCAGCAACGGGAAGCTCTGTGCGAAGGGCTGCCTTTGCCTAAAGCTACGAACAGGGAGTGCCGGCCACCGCGCTCACGGACGCTGGCCCTTCGTGGGGACCCGACTGACGCAGGGATGGACCCGACCCCAACCCACCGTCTTCAATGGCCTCAGGGTGATTCCTTTCCTCGAGCTACCCACAGGAACTGGGCTGTGGGGATCAGAACGGAAAGGCCGAGTGGAGCAGGGACTTGCACCTGGGGGTGGAGACTGGAGGGGCTGTATGTACGGCGCAGGCACGACGCCTTCGCAGAGGTCGTGGGATCGCCTCGAACTCAGCACGGCTTCACGCTCCGGGGGACCTGAGTGTCACGGCCTGCAGAGTCCCTGTTAGGCTTACCATAAACTGTTCAAGTTCGTGCAGGCACGGTTCTGTTTTTTACGCCCAGGAGGACCAGGAGTACAACCGACCCTGCTCCTAGAACGTATTTATTTTGGAGAGTAATGGGGAGCAGCACCGACGCTGTTTGCTCGGGTTCGAATCCCACTTTACCCTTTACTCGCTGTGTGGCCTTGGGCAAATTACTTGACCTCTCTGTGCCTAATTTTTAAAAAATAGAATGACGCATGAACTATGCACGGCCCATGGTTAATATTAGATACGTGTTTAATATTATTATTACTCTTTCTATGTTATGCTCCATTAGCTTCTGCTTCTGACCTTCACAGTCAAAAGAAATAGTAATAGTTAACTATTTATTGATAGTTTACTGTGTGCCAGAGATTGTTAAATATATTACGTAAATTAGCTTATTATGACTCCCCCAAACCTGTGAGGTAGGCAATGTTGGCCCTCCCCCTTTTCTTTTCAGACAAGGAATTGAAGCCCTCGTGAGACATGCCACCTAGTCCGCCAGCATCTTGCGTTCGTACAGTCCGTGTGTGGGCGTTATGGAATTACTTGAGCACGCACTACTCCATTTTCTGGTGTATTCGCCCGAGTCCGTCGGCATAAAACGCCTGTACGTCTTTTGAGGAGATAAGAAAAATCCGCTCAGGGCTTAGTTAATACCTGGGAGGGTTCTTTTATTCTCCTCTGGCTCTGACTTGTCTGTGGGGCATCTTGTCAGCGTGTTAAGCCCGGAACTTGCAGCTGAATGCGGTGGTGGGTGCACGGAGGGAGCACAAGTGAGTGAGGGGAAAGAGGCAAATGCACGACTGCAGTGTGAGGACCCCGTCCTGACATGATCTACTAAAGGGGCTGAAACAGGCCCAGGAATGACAGTGCAGCTCCTTACATAGCTAAGCCTACAGTAGAACTCGTTTTCCTCCAGGGCTTGGGAGACGGGGAGGTGAGGCTTGGGGTCGGGTTTGAGCACACTCCGGTCCTATTTCCAGATCCCTGAGAAAATCCGTGAAGGGTCTTAACTCTTGACCTTGTTTGCTTGATGGCCACGTTTCGCGTCCCCTTTAATAAACGCAGGGCATCTTTTCTGGTCCGCTATTCGGGGGAAATAGGCATTGAGACTTGGCTAGCTTTGTTTCTCTTAAACTGGAAATCACTTTAGTATTCCACACATTACTACAAATATTCTAATCTGACAGACAAATAGTCTACGGTGAGTGAGAGAACCTTCCTGCTGGGACAGGAAGGGTGAAGACAGGACACGACGCTGAGCTATATCCCTTTCAGTTCACGCATATTTTGTTTCATCATCCGAGCAGTCACTGTGGCTGACTACATAGTATGTTCGTACTTAGGCACGCGACTATTTCCTCCTACGGCCTTTCTAGGTAGCACGTGCTAACATCCAGCTGAAATGGTGCTCCTATCGCAAGGGTCATGGCCCCATTTTAAAATACGATGGTTTACAAAGTAACACGTAAGAGTTTTCATTTCACAAACTTCCAATCAGAAGCACTGTAGTTGCTTCTCATACAATATGTTGCATTCCTAAGACCATAGTGTACCATGTAACAAATACATGGTAGAATAATTTTATGTTTTTAGTATTTAGAGTTTGCAAAGCATTTTTGCGTGCTCTCTCAGTAATAATTTAAGGTAGTTATTGTTCCAATTTACAGATTGATGGAAACCTGTGTGATGTATAGAAAATCATACCACTGACAAGTGGGCCAAATTCAAACCAGGTTGTGACTCTAACGCCGGGCTCTTTCACTACTGTGCGATTCGGTGGGTAGAGTGATTCAGGTTGGTGGCCAGGCACAGTGGGCCCGAGGCCACCAGAACACGTGGCACATCCCTGTCTTCCTCCGTAGGAAACCTTACACCTTAAACCTCACTTAATTCCAAGGCAGATGGGAAGAACAAAGCATTTTATTCCTAGACGGGCTCCCAGGACCTGCTGTGTTAATCCTCTTCCTTTCAAATTCTTTTCTTATCTTTCTAGTTTACGATCACCACGGACAAGATCTTAACTTTGTTTCCGGCAAAAGTTGAGCATTTTTTGTTTTTCTTCCTTTCTTTCTTTTTTACATGGGTCAATATCCCCGCCATGTCTCGTCTGGCTCCCAGGTTTCTCCCAGAACGTGGCATAGCATCTCCTTTGTCATCCTCAAGTGGCAGGCTTACCGCGAGAGATAAACCACACAATGACGGGGAGGAGCTATATAATTACCTCTGCTCTCCGAACCCCACGGTAGGATCCTCATGCTGCTTCCTTTTGAATGGCATCGAGTCCATTGTTATTGCTATGTTATCATGAAGCATTAACTAATAAACCCGAGTAAGCTGCCCGGTAATTCGAGAGTCATCACCTAACAAAGAGCCCGGCCACTCAGCGCTTGATCAGCATGTATGACAGGTGCGAAATGCCACCATAAGCCACCAAAGGGCTGTCGCTTGCGCTCAGCTGGGGATTACAGCTCCGAGGGGCAGTGTCCTGTCCCAGCCTGAGGTTTTGGAACACCTGGAACACCGCACGGGCTCAAAGCCCTAGCGCAGCCGACTCGGTGATGGTGTGTGTCTAGCAGCAGAGCTTAAAGCTGGATTTCGGTGTGCCCCGCTGGACTTGGGGCGTTTGGAGAAAGGGCAGGAGTGTCTTGGTGCGCCACGGACAGGGAAGCCTGTTATACTGGTCATGGTATGTAGTGGAGCGATGGAAGAACTGGTTTGGAGAAGTGAGAACTCCTGTTCGTCCCCCTCACGGTGACCTATCACCCACTTTGAAAAGAAGCCTCTGGAGCCAACGTTGGGGACAGTTGCTCCCTCCCTGTAACGCACCTCTGAGTTCTGGAAGCCCGGACAGGTAGCCTCCAATTATGCATGGCAGCACCTGTATGCCTGAGTCCGTGCACCTTGGTATCAGTCTATCTGGGTACCTTTTTATGTGTGTGTGTGTCTACTTGTGATCACGTCTATCTCCTCTTACGTCTCTATGGGACACGCTGACAGGAACGAGCCCAGATGACAAGCTCCACTCTGGAGCCGGTGGATAACGAGAGGAAACTCGAAAAGGGCCGACAGAGCGCAGAGCCTGAGGCCTCCTGGCTTTCCAGAAATCCTGAAACGTGGTTTTTCCCCGTAACACACTGCTTCTGTGCTCCGCCCGCTCCTGCAGCACGCACGCCCGCTCCTGCAGCACGCACGCCCGC
>PVJL010009879.1:0-12177 GCA_004026885.1 Lyroderma lyra | reverse complement strand
ATGAGGGGACCAATGGTCTCCACGGTATCAGATCCCTGGTCCCCCGGAATCACGCCCCCTTCCCTGGTCACTCATCTGGATAGCACTCCTCTCCCAAAGCAGAGGCTGCCTTTGCTGGCTCCAAATCTAAACTCAGAAAGAACACGTGTGCACTTTAACAGGCCCCAAACCGCACACACCTGTAAAGCACCGACCTGCCTACCGAGCTGCTAAGCATCGTTGTCTGTGGCCTGTCGCTTTCAAAGTTGAGCTATAATTTGCATCCAGTATCGCCCTCTGTGGTGCCTGCTTCTCTGTGTGTTTTCACAAATGTACACAGGTGAGTAAGCGCCATCACAACCAAGATACAGAGTGAGCCCGTCACGCCTGCCACGTCCCCCGCCACATTTTAGCCAACCTGTCCTCCCACCGCCCCCAACCACAGGCAGCGCTGCCCCACAGCTGTATCTTGGCACGAATGCCCCACGAATGGAACCCTACCACATGCAGCCTTTTCACTCTGTGACGCCTCTGCGCTCACCGGCGTTGTCGCCTGCGTCAGTAGGATGCGCCTCCTCATGGCTGAGCAGCGTGTGTGCGTATGGACGTGTCACAGTCACCTACTCTGCCTCTGAGGGACCTTGGGCTGTTCTCGTTTCTGGTGAGTACAAACAAAGCGACAGCAAACATCTGTGCACAGGGTTTTCATTTCTCTTGGGTGGGGTTGTACTTAAATTTTTTTTTCAGGTGGGAAAGTAAGGATGGACATCAGGTGCAGGAGAAATCATTATTGGCTCCCAATACTTAAATGTTATAAACGAAAATTTCTCGAGACATGAACCTACAAGGCACCTAGAGCAAAAAACGTGGCTTCAGACCACCTCACACCTGTCAGAATGGCTGTTAGCAACAAGACAAGGAATAACAAGTGCTGGAGAGACTGGAGATGAAGGGGTCTCTGGCACACTGCTGGTGGGAGAGCAAACTGGTACAACCTCTATGCAGGACAGTGTGGAGGTTCCTCAGAAAACTGGGAATGGAGCTACCATATGACCCTGCAACCCCGCTTCTGGGGACCTACCCAAAGAACGTGAAACCTTAGTCAGCAAAGACATATGTACCCTAATGCTCATCACAGTGCTGTTCGTGGTGGCCAAGCCATGGAAACAATAAAATGCCCTTTGATAGGTGACTGGATAAAGCAGCTGTGGTACATGTACACAATGGGATAGTACTCAGCTGTAAGAAAAGGTGAAATATTGCCATTTTCAAGGAAATGGATGGACCCTGAGACCATCACGCTTAGTGAAATAAGCCAGACAGAAAACACCAAGAACCATGTGACCTCACTCATATGTGGAATATAAAACTGAAAGCAGCAAAGCAACCAAACCTCATGGACACAGTCAAGTTTAGTGGTTACCTGAGGTTATGAGGGAAGGGAAGGAGAGGAGGGAGGGGGAGTCCAGTACACGGTGATGGAAGGAGAATTGACTCCGGGTGGTGAACACACAATGCAACACAGAGACGATGCGCTGTAGGACTGTACACCAGGAACCTATGTCATTTTTGCTAACCAATGTCACCCCAATAAATTTAACAAAAATAAAAAATAAAATAAAATATTGGTGGGGGGAAACCCAAAGCAGACCATTTCATGGTACCTAAAAATGGTCTGAAATCCACATTTCAGTGTCCCTAAGTCAAGGTGCTGGGAAGACAGCGGAGCCCGGTCTGCAACGCCCGACAGAGGAGCTCTCTGGCTCTTTCCCGAACAAGCTCGCCAACCCTTGCTATTGATTATTCAGGGAAAAGGAGTTGAGGACAAGGGATCTGACTTCCGAATTCTGGGCTTGCACTTGCCTTCCTCACTTGCTACTCACACGTTAGCTGCGAAAGACTGTCTGCACTTTCCCCACCTCAGTTTCCTCATCTGTATAAGTGCGCTGAGGGCTCCCGCCCCAAAGCACCATGGTGAGGATGTGGAATGAGATGCCCCCCGCAGGAGTGTAGATGAATGGCTTGCATATGGTAATTGAGCAAATAAACACTAGTGATTATTGTCCTTATTGTGCTTGTAAGTTTTCCCTGTGATAGACAGTAGTCAGTCTTAACACCCAGGAGCCCCACCACAGATCTGTTAAGACAGATGAGTCTCTTCTGACATCTCACTGACCTACATGTCTTTCCTTAGGAGAGCTGGAATGGTTGGTTTCTTTAGCTCTTCTTGCCTCAGGCCAGGAGCTGGTGAGGCCCAGGTAACACATCCATACCTCCCATCTCTCTCCAAGTACAGCTGGCTCTAGCCTCGCTGCCCTTGGCCTTGAGCTCCAAGGCCCGTATAGCTACTTGGGTGGGCGTGAGAACATTTCTGTGCATTTGGAGGCTAAAGCATGGCTTGGTTAAGTGTGTTCATGACTCCAAAAGGCTAGGCAGCTTAGGTTTTGCTCAGGTCCACAAGTAAACCCGAAGGAAGTGGGCAGTCTTATGAGTGGGAGGGGTGGGCAGCTGTTTCTGTGGAGTGACTTCCAGGGACGCCACAACCAGCAGGCCACATCAACTCTCCTGATCTAATTCTCCCTTCTGGGGATTCCTCATGTCACCAATGGACAGTGTGCACACGAGAGGATTGCTGGGTAAGAGGAGGGCATGCCGGGAAGGAGGAGGAGGCACAAATCCAGCTGTGCCAACTTGAGAGTGTTGTAGACTGAAGGGTGAGCAGCAAAGATGGCTTCTTCCTGAGAGCTCCTGAGCCACGAGGAGCATTATGGATCTCTTAGGTAGGATAAAGACTTGACATGATGATATCAAACTGGTCATTATCAACGACGCTGTAAATGGACTTCTCATTATTACAAAGTAGGAGTGAAACATCCTAGTTTCTTATTCAAAACCCAACCCTCGACACGTAGCCAAGCTTTATGCTGTCTCTTGTGTAGCTTTGCTTTGTTTTCCTATCAGATTAGAATGGAGTTGGAAGACTTAGGTTTACAGGAGCTAGCTTCCAACCCGGCTATGACCATTCAGGAAGACACTGAATTTTGAAGCTGTCAGTTGACCCTCTCCTTAATCTTTCAAAGAGAAGAGAATGGATTTGCAGGCATTGTGGTGAAAGGCACGGGTTCTGGATTCAAATCCAGTTCATCCAATTCATATCACCTCGGCATCTTGAATAAAGAAAGCTGCCTTTCTGGGCTTCAGTTTCCCCATCTGTAAGACAGGATCGTGGCGGCATTTTAGGTGGAATGCTTAGAATGGCAAGTGTTGCCAGGCTGTTGGGTATTGTTGCATTTTTGCCTCCCAAGGAATAGTCACCGTGCTTAGCACTGAACGTAGTGTGGTGATGGCTCCTCACGGCAGCCGTCGGACATAGGGATTAGTCCAACAGACGAAATCACGGCTCTGTGAGGTTCAGGTCACACCGATGGGGAGGGGGCTGGTATGCAAACCCGGTCTGATCCACCGCGGAGCTCAGGCATGAAAAGATTCATCGATTCCACACTCAGGCCGAGTGTAGCAATGCCAGCTGTGTTAATTACTTGAATCATTAGTAAGGCAGCACACTATCACTTCAACAGTTTCATGGAACGTGTTTGCTTTGCATTCTTTTTATTAAGAAGTTAACAAGTGAAGTCAAATAGTGAATGCCGTTCACGATTAAGCTACATGACTTTGAGGACTAAGTTTTTAGATTTTGTGTTCCTACTGCCGGGCTCTCGGTAGAAACCTGCGGACGTTTCATTTCTTATCTCGCTCCTGTGAGTGCGCAGGCGAACCTTCTGTGCGCTCGTAAGCGCAGAGTGAGTGTGTGTGACCACGAGGAACGTGCGATTGAATGTTGGTGGAGGCGGGAGTGGGAAAAGGCAAAAATACAATTAATTGCTACCAGAGGAAAAAGGTGACCTGGGTGGAGGTTCAGAATGAGTCACCCTGGTCTTTGACTCAAGGGACTTAATGAGTTTCTGCAACGCCTTCTGATAAAAGTTTGGCCAAGAAGATGGTATTTTGTTCAGGGTGTAACCACTCCAAGCCTTGATTACTAGGTAGATGCAGTGACTGACATTTTGCAAAATGATGATTCAAACACTGAAAGGCAAAGGGGGTGGCTTACGCTGGCTGGATTGCTGATGTAGGATTCCCCGTGTTACAAGCTCTGGCTGACTAACCTATCAGGAATAAAAATAATACCATTTACACGTACCCAGGAGCTAATAAGCTGTGCTCTCAAAGTCGGGGCAAAAGAAACCAGAAGGGAGACCGACAGATTAAAGTAGAGGAAACAAGCCTTTCTTTAGAAAAGCATCCAACCCAAACAACAACAAAAAAGCAGGTGATGGCAATAATGAACTCGCCCGCCAGTGGAAGGGTGGATTCGCCCAGCAACTGTGGTCCCCGGTGGGATGTCCTAAAGCGTTTGCCGTAGGTGTGATCGCCTGTTCAGTGCACTGAACTTGGGAGATGTCTGATGTGCATTTGAAACTAATTTTTGTTTTATCTAATTCCATTGGGCAAATGTTCCAAAGAGGCAAGTGGGAGGGTCCTACTCTCTAGAAGTGTCATTTAGGGTAAAACAACCGTGGGGAGCCTTTTCTCAGAAAGGTGCTAATGGTTTCCTACAGTTAGAGACCAGGCTGATTGGCAGGCGTTTAGAGCTTTTAAAAACTGGTGATGGCTAGTTGTTTGCCTTGAATCTTATCATTTCTTCCTGCAAACTCTATACTGGGATCACTTTGGGCTGTGTGACCTTCCCAGGCCACCCTAAGTGTCCGTAGGCTTTTGGCCTCTCTGCACCTCCTGCCTGGAATGTAACTCCCAATTTTCCCACCTGAGGAAGCTTGATTTTTCCACAGAGCCAGGTCCTGACCCTTGCAAAAAGTTTGTTTTGCCTGCATTTCTTCCTGTGCCCTTTTAGTGATTTCCAAAATTGTGTGTGTGTGTGTGTGTTTACATAACAGTATGCATATATCAAAATTTATTTAACCATTTCTGCTAGGTAAGGAGTTGCCAATTTTTCCCTCTTACAAACATATCATAATAAATGACCTTGCACATAAATCCTCTGAACTTTACTGATGCTTGTTAAGGAAAATTCTTTTTCACCCTAAAGAGTTTTAATAATTTCATACCCTTGGTGCATATGCCCGTGGCTTCCTATAAACCTAAATCTATTTATGTGTCTACCAATAACACGACCGTACTTGTTTCAACAGATCTGTCCCTGCCCCGGGGTCTCAGTCTTCAAAAAATAAACGACGAAAGAAAGAGAAAAATTCTGCTTATGTTGTAAACAAACGTGATGTTTCTGTATCATGCACGTTTCCCTGGTGAGCAGTTCGGCCAAGCTGCCTTCCTGGGACTAATGGGTATGTGTATGCCTGCCTTCAGAAATGGCCTCTTCGGGTCGTTTGCCCATTTCTCCCCCCACTGGGCAGTGTTTACTATTTCACTGCAGCACTCATATAAGAGAAAAAAAACTTATTGAGCTCTTATGGTGTTCCAGACACACTGCATGGATCATCTCTGCTAAGAAGGCCGTGATGCAGGCACCATCCTGACCCCACGGTAACGGTCAGCAAGCGGAGGCACAGAGTGTTCAAGAGCCAGGCCAGCTGATGGGGGAGAAATACAAGCTCTGACCCAAGAACCTTTACTCTCACCAAATACCCTGAACGGTTTCACGTAGCACGTTTTCAAGTCGGTGTGTTGAAATACCATTGACATTTAGTAAAATTCATCCCTTTAGGTGGCTAGCTGTATGCATTTCAACAGTGTACTTCAGGCCTGTCCGACCGTGGCCCAGGACTTTGAATGAGGCCCAACACGAACGTGTGAGCTTTCTGAAAACATTGAGATTTTGTTTTTTACTTATTTTTTTAGCTCATCGGCTATCGTGAGTGTGCGTGTATTTCATGTGCGGCCCAAGACAGTTCTTCTGCCCATGTAGCCCGGGGAAGCCACAGGTGGGACCCGGCTGACGCCCACAGTCACGTGATCGGGATGCGAGCCAAGCTGCACTTCCGGGTCTGCCTGTGCCCGCTGCCTCCCCGGCCACCGCCGACGTGTCGTGCGTCCGTACAGTCTGCCTCTCGCAGAGCAGCACCCAGGAGACGCGGCACACGGCCCCGGGAGGCCGCCATCTTCCGCCCGGCTCCGCTTCGGCGGTGCTGCCCGGGCCTGCGCGTGTCGGGAGCCTGTTCTTCGCTACGGGCACGTGGCGTTCCACTGCACGGAGGTGCCGTACTCTGTGCCGTGACTTTGGTTTTATGTTCGTGTCCCCCCTTGGACTGTGTGCTCTTCACCTCCTTCCTCTTTACGGTCTTTGGTCTTGGCGTGGCACGTGGCACACAGCTCCGCAGAGTTCCATCGTGTGGCTGGAAGGGGAAGAGGGTCACGGCGAAGGTGTCACACAGTCTCGTCAGCAGGAAAATAAATGAAAATTATCCAAACTCTAGGTATCTTTATATGCCGATTAACCTAGCAAAACTGAGGGTCATAATTATAAAAAATCACTGAAGGCTGGGCTACGGGGAGATGTACATTCACACGTGACGCCATGGTGGCATTTATACATTGGTTGCATAAATGTATACAAAAGAGACATCCGAGTGAAGATATTTGTAGCAGAACTATCTCGAAGGCCCTGACGTTGATTTTCAGCTATCTGAACACTTTGAAATTAGAAAATACGTAAGCTAACTGCACTATTACAGCATAACTGAGTACCGTGTAGATTAAAAGTGAAACCAATGGGACAACTGTTGCATACAAACACATAAAAATAAGGAAGAGCAAAATGATTGAGGCTCAGGAAAGTTCTAGTAATTTTTAACATTTGTAAATACTTCAGCTTATAAGAAAAAAATACGTGAGGGCTGTCTGGAGAAGCATCCAGCCATCGTCCATATAACGAGAAAGGTTGCGTGGCTGGGTACTCTCTGGACAGACCTCACATACCTGGGAAAGTCCCTCCCCCAAATCATGTTTATATTATATCTATGCCAGCTGCAGTATTACTGAAATATTATTACTAAAGTAAGCTATAAAACAATCTCTTTGTGGCAGGGATAATTCTGATGTTGATGTAGACAGATATGCTGGATCGAAGGAACACTCCAGAACCCCGACTTCACGCATATGTGGGAGATAAAACTGAAAGCAAAAAGGAACAAGACAAGCAACCAAAGAAACACAAACTCATGGACACAGACAACAGTTCAGGGGTTACCAGAGGGTAAGGGGTGGGCAGGAGGGGGAGCCCCGTACACGGCGACGGAAGGAGACTTGGCTCTGGGTGGGGAGCACACAAGGCAGCACGTAGACGATGTGCTGTAGAACACCTGGAACCTGTGTCATTCTACTAACCAGTGTCACTCCAACAAATTTAGTAACAACAAAAAAACCCCAAATGTTGGGGACCTACCCCACACCCCCCGATACTGTGGCTCTGGCAGTGACTGTATCAAATCAAAAGAAATTGGAGTGAACATCACGTGTTTCCCAAGTGAGCTTCCTTCTCTACCTGCATTCTCATGCGAAAATAGTTTAAACCAATTAATTAAGTATGGACTTTAATCCAAAAATAAACGAACAGGACAGTGGGGTTCTGAGCACTATTCTTTCTTTGAAAGGTTTCGTGTTTGCTTGAATGTTTATTTTCTATTGAATTCTAGGTCTTTCCCTCTGCTGGGAAGACCCTGCTAGTTTGGACAACTCCATTCAAGCTTCTTTGATGTAGAAAGCATCGGAATGACGTCACCTAAGAAAAGTCATGCTACGGGCACAGACTGTATGACTGCAAACTAAAATCTCTGGTGCGCCAGCTCTACCCTTTGTGTCATCTTTCTTTCACAACACATTTGAAACATACTCGTATTAAAGAGACGTCTGTCCCTGACGGGGCAGTCAGTTCTGACTCTCAGGGGCTGACTGCCAGATCCCTCGTTTGGGTTCGACTTTTGCCACAGACCCTCCAATACAGCTAGTAGGAATCTTACAAATCATTCTCTTCGTGGGTGAAAACAACTAACGTGTTGGAAATGGCGTGCACAACATAAAATAAGGAGTCCTGAATGAGGGAGAGGGCATGCCTTTGGTCTTCCAGTCCTGATTGGCTCGCAGGAGAGCCCCTTCCCGTCCTGATTGGCTCGCAGGAGTTTCTACTCTGCCCTCCTGTCAGCACCCAGGATGCCGGCTCCTTGCCCGGTGGAAGCACAGTAGGCTCTCCGCTCATCGGAGCCTGCCGGCAGCTTAAGCCCCACCTGAGGGTCCACTGCACAGCGAACAGCCTCTCAGGGTTAGGTGAGCGTGAGGGACAAAGAGCACGATGAGCCACGATTCGCATGGGTTTGGGATGGGAACACTGGAAGGGACAATGGCGCATCCTACGGAGACTTCGGTGAGCCTCACCTGACTGCTAGTGAATGCCCAAGGTCAGGGGTCACTGGAGATGTAAGAGGAGCTCCAAGTTGGTGCTGGGGGACCCGATAAACACGTGCATCACCCTCCTCGTATTGACCAACACCATTCCAACAAGTGCCAGTGATCTATACATCCATAGAGAAGGGGTGCAGAGTAAGGACGGAGGAGGGCAGATCGGTTTGGGAAGACTTCCTGAAATAAACAGGACCCCAGGGCGCAGAGGAGGTCGGGGACTGCAGGACAAAGAAGGGTGTGCGGCGGGCGGGAGGCTGCGCGGGCCGTTCATTTCTGGGGAGCACATCCTACACCAGACCCCACCGCTGTAATCCCTCTAAGAGGCCAACTTAACCCTGTCAATCACTGGCTGACGAGCTTTCACTGGCTCCCAGTCCCATCTGCCGAGGAGGTGGAAGGTGTGAGATGAACCCTGCACCCCAACTCCTTCCCGTGCAGGCCAGGTCCCCCTCACCCGGAGCAGCACCCCTCTTTCCTTCAAGCCTCCCCTTAGACGCTGACATACCTGCAATATGCCCCTCTGTTCCTGTAATATTCCAGAACTCGCTTCTGACAACTGACTCGTTAGCACCCTGCACTTGGCCTGATGGAACGTTCTCCACTCTCTTGGTGTTGCCTCCTGCTTCCTTGCACCCCAGTAGCTCGAAGCCTCCTTCAGAGCAGGACCCGATTTTCCCCACGTTGTCTCAGCTGCCCTGGAGGTGAGCTCCCGTTACATGCACTGGTGTGCAGGGCGGACACACTAAAAATGGCAAATTTTACAGCAAGCAAACAGGTGTCAAAGCTGACCTCTAAGATGGACAGCTTAGCAAGTCTTTGGCCTCAGTGACAGAAGATGAGCACATCTGGCATTCGAAGTCACTTGTTACACACACACACACACACACACACACACACGTATTTAAGGAAGCTGAACCTGAGGCTCTTTTTAAATCTTATCAAAACCACGATCAGAACAGCTGACACAAAAATACCATATGCTTACTGATAGCCCCGGTCTCTATTAATGTCTGACAAATTATATAGCCAGTAGACACCTTTGGGTTATCTCTCTGAAATATCAATGATATTACAACACTGAGGATAGCTTAGCACGAGCAGTGACAAGAAGCTAAAACCTCCTGTACTGACATGTGATTGTGCAATGCTCAGGATGTGCCAGAAACTTCTAATCCTGACGAATGGGTCCTGAGCCGTGAAAAGGAGACTGCAATAGCTCACAGGCTGTGCGACAAGCCCCAGGAGACACGTTTCGGGGGCCCACAAGGGCGCCGTGATGGTAGCACTTTGGGGAGGGAATGCCTCGCAGCCAGACGAAAGTTTCGCTATCGCTCGACGAAACTGAGTCGGGTGCCGTTGGGCAAGTAAACTGAGTCAAGGAGGCATCCGCGTGTACGAATGGCCGATGGTCCTGGTGCCGCCGTAGTTCCCATTTCCGGGACACAGCGGGGCTCTTAGACCAGGGACTTCATTCTACTCCAGCGTGTGGCGGAATTAAAACCCACAAAACAGCCCGTTTGAGGACGAGCCCTTACGACACTCCCCTCTGTCCCTCTTGTAAGAAAACGGGGGCCCGTAACGCGGGGGAATGAAAAGATGGTTTTACGGGGGTTACTGAAGCGCTAGCGAGCGGTCACTCCCGATCATTTATTTCTTGATACGTTGATGGGTCTTTACTGGCTCTGGAGATAACTTGCAGGCGTATCTCATGGCCTGGGACTCTGAGCCTTTGGTATCTGAGTCCCCGACTTTCGGTGGTCGCTTGCGGTGCTCTCGGGGGACCTGGTGGCAGGGTGACCTCAGGTAACAGTTACTCAGGTGCTGACAAGAAAAACAAAATGAAACCAACCAAAATCACACCCAGGGCCAGATCTGTGCGATGCCAGCTGGCACCCCCCAATTTCGTGCCACTCTTAAGTGACTTAGCCGTGGACACACAATAAATTGGGGTCAAAAACAGAGGTCCTCCTGTCTCTAGCCCTATGTTTCCCCCACCGTTACCGTGCTCTCAATTTTGGTCCGTGTATTTCTTCTCTATCGAATGGGTCTACGGCACTCACTGTCCTTGGCCTTGGAGCAAAATAAATCCGTCTGTGTCCCAAACTGATCTCCCTTGATGAAACTTGGTGGTTTGTAGGACTGCCCATCGCCTTTCTTAGGTTGCATATAAAAAGGTGACAGCAATTTGGTGCACGATGTTAAGGTACAATAACACAGTCATAAAAATTTATGGGAAAACGGGTTTTAAGGAGAGTACAGGTAGATTAACAAGTGCATTTTAATAACTCAGGGGTGAGTTTTAGCATTACTCCGTGGAGTGGACACTGTCGATGGCCCACGGAATCCCGGTTGTCCTGGTTTTCCTCCTAAAGATCCTGACGATTCACACGTCCCCCTTCCCTTCGTTCACCTGGAGCGAGGTGGCGCAGGCACCCCTGGCTCCTCTCCCCGGTCCCGGGGGTCCGCTCTGACCGGCAGCACCCCAGCAGACGGGGCGGGGGTGCAGCCGCGCCGTGCTCTCCACTGCCCAAGCACCGTCGGACGACCAGGCTGACACTGAGGGTGACAGGGGGACGGAGAAAGAGTCACGTCAACGTGCCCGAGCTGCTGGTCACGCTGCCCCTCCTGCCACTCTTCGGGCTTGCAATGATGTGACACAGTCAATGCTCTGGGTGACCTTCTGCCGAAGGCGTCACGACAGACACTAGCGGTGCAGTTACAGGAGACGATGAAGAGACGTGCACGTCCCGGGTGTCCCCTTGTCCCCGGTGGTGCTCGCTGAGACGTGCAGCCCGGGGCTTACCTCTTGCACGGGAACGCGAGGGCCAGCGTGGCCGCAGGAGGCAGACGCCCTGGCCCTGGGGGTGCGGGGCTGTGCGCCGCCGGACGGGCAGCTTCCCACGACCGGATCTTCTCTGTCCTCCTTTGAAAGGGGCACGCGGCTACCTGCCTGTCCACCTCGCGGTGTTGCTGCGAGCATCACGCAGGACAACATATGGGAGACTACTCCGAAGACCCCAGGGGCAAGGGAGGACATTTTCAGGTCAATCGCCCACCCCCAACAAGCAGATCTTCCGTTAAATCTGCTGTCAACTAAATCGCCGTCAGGTCAAAACAGAGTCCTAGACGCAGGGAGCAGACCGATGGCTGGCCGACAGGGGTGGCCGACAGGGGTGGCCGACAGAGGTGGCCGACAGGAGGGGCCGACGGGGGTGGCCGACAGGAGGGGCCGACAGGAGTGGCCAACAGGGGTGGCCGACAGGGGTGGCCGACAGGAGGGGCCAGGGGAGGCCGGGGGCGGAGGGTGAAGGGATGAGAAGTCGGTGGTCACAAAGCAGTCACCAACGTGAGGCCCAGGGTGAGGAACGAGTCACTGCTGCTGTGAGAACCACATGCGACGGGCACGTCACTGACCACGGGGTCACTTCGTAGGTTACAGAAAAGCCTGACGGCCGCGCTGTCCCCCCGAGACTCACAAGGCAATACCGGGCGTCGTCTGTGACTGCAGCAGGAGGAAAGGAGCTTGCAGGTACGTGGTGGTCTCCCCGGCATGCGGGCAGGGCCGCTGGGCCTCAGGAAGCCCACGCAGGTGCCAAGGTGGCACAGGGCACGGGCGACGGAACGGGAATCCCAACCCAAGTCGGACCGACGCCGAACGGTGAGCCCTCGGTGAGCCCTGCGGTGAGCCCTGCGGTGCCCTCGGTGAGCCCTGCGGTGCCCTCGGTGAGCCCTGCGGTGAGCCCTGCGGTGCCCTCGGTGAGCCCT